>NNCF01132411.1:279281-303121 GCA_002313205.1 Laupala kohalensis | reverse complement strand
GTAAAAGAAATATGAAAGCCATATATTGTCAGAATTTTTAAGAATTTGGAAATGGAGGTTGTCTTGCGACGAGAAGCGAGCAGGCTGGCAAACTGGCTTCAGGAATATAAACGTTCTGGTGTGTCAAGAGTAATAGCCATAAGGGATGACACGATCGAAACTTACTGGTTAGGAACACACTTTCGGGCGAGGTTTAAGAATAAAATAAATATTAAGTGTTGTTTCATAGGTCTGTGTTTGGGACATGAGTAGTAATTTCTTAAGTGGAAGAGACGCAAAATTAGCTGTCCTAAAAAATTGGAATGTTTGGAAAAATGAAAGCAAGTTATAAACAATTCCTGAAGGGACGAGAGGATACTAGAGATTTTAACTTCATCGGTTCGGAGTGACATCTGCGATAACTGTCTCTGGGTAAAGGGGACGGGTTGATATATGTGAACGTGCCCTAGCCACTTTGTGAGGAGACGATGGTATGTCGTGAGACGAAATATGAATTTAGGGGAGACATCTTGTTAGAATCCTCGAGAAAGATACAATGATACTCTGTTTCGCAGAACTTAGAAGAAGGAAAAAATAGGTCTTTTGTAAACGATATTCATGTAGAATGGGTACCTACTTAGAAATTTCGAGTCAGCGAGCGATATTCGGCAGCGTACTGGTGAGGAAACGACCATTCAAACCAATCTTCGAGACTCTCTTTAGGTGTTGATGAAATTTACCAGATGTGTCAAAATAAATTTGCATCGTCAGAACGCCAAGGATGAGGCTTTATTATCTAAGTTAAACTAAGTGGTGAGAAAAGAAAAGGTTACAACTAATGGAAAGTGCCGGAGAATAAACAGATGGGAAGACGCACGGAGTAAAAGCAGGAGTATTAACAAATACGGTCATCGGCTGAGAACAGACTTATGTCACTTCATGACAAGCCTATCACGGATACTCCACGTGCAGAAGAAATTGATAGTCATTGGTCGCCAAAAATCGTTACGAGAGAAGGGTGGAGTCATTTTCGAAGTTTTTGGGGTTCTAGCGGGGGAGACGATTACAAGAGGACAAACACCCCGAGGACACGGGTTCTTTTTCTTGTGCTTCTTGAGAGTTCTTTTTCGGTTCTTTCTCGTTGGTTCATTACGAGGTCGTGTACTATGATTTTTGAGATCACTCATTTGTTTTTAGTCATACGCGAATAACGAATTTGATTAGTTCGGGTCTCGTCATCAGCTTTTGGTCTCAGTTTGTGAACTTTACGCGAACTAACTCTCATTTTAGAACTGACTTTTGCGAGAGATGAACATTTTTGGATATGGACAGTATTAGTGGAATTCCACCGTTACTCAATATCATCAAGTTGAGCAGGGCGACCAAACCGATGACCTTTCTCCGTTTCGTGTGGGGGAGCCACACTCCGGGGTCTCCGAGGATCGAGCGAGCATCACCACCTGCAGCCATGGCGAAGGACCGCATGAGCAGAACGTAAGGCGTGACTTTCTGTAGCGGGAAGCCATTCTGTTGAACACTAAGGTAATGTGCATGACTCGCAGCGTTTGGCGTGTTCAAAGTTGTGTGAACATCAAGGGAACTTCTGGTAAAGCGTGTGAAATAGCCGAAGACTTTTGGAAGCATATTAATTTTTATGAAGTTATTATGGTCCACAATCTTAAGCCAGGTCAGGCTGGTATTGTGGTAAAGTCATAAAAGGGCCTATTGATTATTAAAAAACATGAACTGTAACGGCAATGAGTCAATGTTAAAATGCATCGATCAAGAAGAACAAATAATAAATATTGTACTATTGAAAGTCATATCTGTGCATTTTGTAGGATTAAAAAAAGGGGTGTTTTTACATTACACTTTATGAGAAGGGTTTATTTTGAAAATGTGTTGTGAAATGTGTTATTAGTAGAAATAAATAATTAAGCCAATTTTACACAGTGTTGTGTGTCCTTTATTAAGGACAAGGTATATTTTACGACCAATAAAATGGGCCGAACCCTGAATGACCTGGTTGTTTTGTCATTGGTGGGGAAAATTAAGCAATTCTGGGGAAGCTGACTAATGGAGACGTGTAAGTGATGCCGCAAAGTAAGTAAAGTGCCGTCTTCTCAATGGTTCCATTAGCTTTCCTTATGGTATTTCCAAACCAACGCCTCTTTCTCTCCTTTACCTATATTTTAATTGGCTGCTGGTTTTTTACCTCCCATTGATCTTCATTTGATATGACGTCTGGCCATATTCGATTGATAATACGTCGTAAGCAGCGATTCATGAATACTTGCAGTTATTTATTAGTCTTTTGCGTCACCTTCCAGGTTTCACAACCGTAAAGGAGAACGAACTTAACATTTGTGATAAAAAGTCGTAGCTTCGTCCTCCTAGACATGTACCTCTTCTTCCGAACAGGATACAGCTGGACAAATACACCATTTGTTTTATTATTGCGGTTCTTGACATCCTCTTCCGCTCCTCCGGTTGTAGTGAGAATACTCCCCAGATAAAGGAAGGAGTCTACTTGTTCTATACCTTTATTGTGTATAGACAATTTCTCATCAATCTTAGAATTGACCCTCATCTCTTTGGTCTTATTTATATTTATTCTAAGCCCAGCGGTTTCTGCCTCTTCCTTCAACCGCTTTAGCTTTTCTTTTATATCTTTGAACCTCTGGGCCAAACGGCATATGTCATCTGCAAACTCTAGGTCTTCTAGCCTATCTTGCAAGCCGTACTGAATCCCTCTTTTCTGACCTGTATTCACTCTTCTCATCACACCATCCAATACGAGTAGAAAAAGCGTCGGAGAAAGAATGCAACCCTTCCGAACTCCTGATGTCACGTCTACAGGCTCAGTGAGGTCACCGTTATGCAAAACTTGACATTTGTAGCCTTCATACATATCCTTTATAATATTTAGGATATTTCGTGGTACACCACTTTCTTCAAGTCTTTGTTACATAACTCTTCTACTGAGAGAGTCGAAGTCCTTCTCAAAATCGATAAAATTCAGATATAGGGTGTTTTGCCATTCTGTACTCAGTTCCAAGATGACTCTTAAGGCATTAATGAGGTCAACACAACTGCAACTCTTGTGAAAACCGGCCTGTTCCTTTCTAAGACATAATTCAACCGAATCCTTAACTCGATCTAAAATGATCCTTGAAAGTACTTTACTAGTTACAGGCAGCAATGTCATCCCTTCCCATTTGTCACGTTTTGTAATATTCCCTTTCTTTGGAATTTTTACGATCAAGCTATTTTTCCATTCAGATGATAGCTTCTCCTCATTTTACATTTTTTTCAAATAGTGGGTGAAGCGATTTTGCTGAGGACTCAATGTCTATTTTAAGTATTTTTGGTGCAATATTATCCACACCTGGAGCTTTTCCAGTTTTTAGCTGTTTTAAGGTCTTCGTTATTTCTACATAGGTTGGAGGGTGTAAGATATCGTTATACAGTCTCCACTTGTTGGTTCACTATCTGTTCTGAACCTTTATTGAGAACCTCGGAGAAATATTCCTTCCAGCTTCCAGTTCTTGGGTAGTCAGAAGTTCACCTCTCTTATTTCTAACAGATTTATTCCCCACAAAACCTATCTTATAGAGTTTCTTTGTGATACTATACAGTTATTTAGGATCTCCCCTCACCGATGCCTCCTCTGCTTTCCGTGCCTGTTCATCCACCCACTGTACGTAATCTTTCCTTAAACTTCTTTTCACGCTCATATCAGCTTCTGCATATTTCCTCTGTGCTGCCTTTTGCTCTCTTGTTCAACTCATGTTCATCTTTGCTTTTTTTCGCCTCTATATTCTCCCAAGTAGCATAAGACATCCTTTCCTTCCTCGAATAATTATGGTATCCAAGTACCTTTCTACTAACTTCCAAGTACACATCGTTAATGTTCTTCCATGAAGTTTCAACAGTCAGCTCCGATTTTGGTAGAGGTTCAACATCAGATTCAGTTTCTACAGCAAGGGATTTATTTTCATTCGTTTTATCTGAAATTCTTTCCGCTTGTCTCCATTTTGTAATTTCTACTCATCAAACTTCTTGTTTCGTTTTTTAAGTTGATTTCCAAAAGCCACAATTTTCATTTTAAATTCTGCAATTACGAAGTACTTTCAATATCTGACCTTCTTTTATTTCTTACATCAGTCAATGATATTCTAAACTTCCTGCTTATGGCAATGGGATCTATCTGATTCTCTGTATCAAGATCTGGCGATACCTATGTGGTCTTGTGATGTTGCTTATGTGGAAACAGTGTGTCACCCATGACCAGATGGCGGCTGGTACAGAAGTCAAAGAAAAGCTCCCCATTTTCATACGATGCGCCAACTCCATGTACTCCCATAATTTGTTCTAGGCCATCGTTGTTAGAACCAACCTTGGCATTAAAATCTCCCATCACCATAATAATATCCCTTTTTCCCACTTTCTTGACAGTCTCGTTCAACTGGCAGTAGAATTCTTCATTTTTCTCTATCTCAGACGTATTTGTGAGAGCAGAACACTGAAGAACAGTCACATTTCGAACACGGGTTCTAAATCATGCTATCATCAGTCTT
Organism: Laupala kohalensis; assembly: GCA_002313205.1. Classification (NCBI taxonomy): domain Eukaryota; kingdom Metazoa; phylum Arthropoda; class Insecta; order Orthoptera; family Trigonidiidae; genus Laupala; species Laupala kohalensis. The sequence continues at coordinate 298,562 of NNCF01132411.1, read as the reverse complement.
TCCTAGATGAGTTTCTAGATTAAAAGGATCTTCCGTGCGGTTTCGCTCAATAGCAATCCTACTCCCTCTTTATGTTCAGCATCTTCCCCCATTTGTCAAAAGGAATGTGTTCCTTTTAAGAGTTTGTACTTCTCCAAAATGTTTCCACCGTACTTCACTTTATCCAAGAATGTCCAGCCTGTATTCTTCCATCCGTATATCCAATTTGCCTCAATCTACTGCTCTCTTTTTTTTAGTTCTGAAAACCAATTCTCGTTTTCCGTTTCATGCCAAAAGTTTTCAACTTATTATCCGTCTGATAGCGTTTCACTTCAGTTTCTATAATAATGGTTGAAATTAAGACTGTGCGAGTTATTAGGCCACAACAGACCGATCTTGGTAGTGGGGCTGCCACCTAAACCTCCAAACTCTCTTGCTGTTTTCTGTCGGGGTTGCCTCCCTTAGACTCTGGATATCCCTCCCCCCCTCCTACAAGGCAGTAGGTGGAAGGATTTATGGACATGTGCTAGGAAGATGGGATAAGTAAAGGAAAGGTGAACGCCTAGTTGGCATTGAAAGGTCGTTAGTAGCTACGCTACCGCCAGCATAGCCCTCAGCTTCATCAAAGCGCGCAAACCGTCGACACTCGCACGGACAGTGCTTCGATAAGGTGGTGTGTCCTGGGAGGGATTATATACAAAGGGAAAATGATTCTAAGTACACGTAAGTCAAGGCAATGTATTTTTAAAGGCAAAGAAGTGAATTTAAGATATGCAAACGTTCCGTGAACAATATTACATTAACTAAGTGAAGAAGACTACATAGCTCACTAGTGAGATGATCCAATTTTTGAGAAACCAAAAGAGCTTAATTTTAGAATGCTGTGCTTCTGCTAGTTGTCCGTAGATAAATTCCAGTAAATTTCAAACATTTTTACTCGTGCCAATTTATCCATGCAATCCCATTCTATTAAGTCTCCTTTAACTCGAGTAGCTAATAATGTGTCACAGTGGTGTATCTTTAGAAAGAACGAGAAGAGAATTAAATTGATAAAATTTCGAACCGCTTATGATTAACTGACACAATTGATTATGATTGTATATAATTATTTTAAAAACGTTCAATACTTTCTGCGAAAATATGTTTTATTCAAAACTTTTTTTTACAAATAACTCGTTTAATAACCTTTAATGACCAATAAAGTTGAAATAATAAACTAACTACGGGTTATGTTTCATTAGGTAAAGCATGGGAACGTACATTTTAATTGTTATATATTAAAATAAATAGTATTTAAATTCACGCACTCGCAATTATAATATGAAATTGTGATGAAAGCTTTTCATATTTTCAGAGGAATGTTTTATGACTTCTATTTTCCAAGTGAACTGTTACGACCACAGGAAATATTTCAGACCCGAAGTAATTTTACGTTTGCATTCTTTTCTGAAAGAGTTCTGACACATACCTAAATGTTTATCATCTTCTCACGACCATTGATTCATTGAGAGTTTCCCAACACTTCTATCCACATTGCTGTGTCTTCACAGAATGAAATCTCAAATATGTGATGCTCGAATGTTCATGATAATCATTTTCGAATACCTCGCATGCCTGAAAACTCATTCGATATATGGGTTCCGCGTCGCTTTTCCAATCTTCCAATGATGATTCCAATGATGGGATAGAAATTTTGGAAGCAGATTCACTTTGCTCTGCACTTTACTCGACCCTGGTTTTATAAATTGCTATAAGCTATTCAAATAAAAATTCCGAGCAGTGAAGTACATAAAAAAGTATTTGGAAACAACATTGAGAGAATTACAAATTTTCGAGAAAGTCTATTTCTAAAAAGGAAGTGACAGTCAATTAACGTAGCGAATTATCTGCGTCAAGCGAAGATGAAGCGACTTTTGATGCTAAGCACTTTCTGTGGTATATTATGATAATATTTCATTGAGAATTACTTTAAAAAATACATTTGACGAACCAAATGAGAAGAGTATGCTCGGTATGGTCAACTTGGATAAATATATGATATTTGAATCAATTCACGCCAAAATCTGCGTCCGCTTCTCACTTCTTGTCCTCTAAGAATTGGTTTTAAGCCATATCTCATATACGCTTATAAATTTTAAAAACGTTTTCTTATTATAAATTTTCGTTTATTTTGAAACGAGAAAACACGTTACCTTCAAAACGTGATAATTCGCATTAAGTGTAATTAGAAAATCCTAGCAATTGTATGAAAGCACCACAGTATAATAACAAGAGAAATTCACGAGTGTTTTGACATGCCAGTTGATTTATACAACTGTGTTATCAATGGTGAATTTTTGGAGCGAACCCAAACGACGTTCGTAGTTGAAAGAAGATTAATGACACGTGGAGTCGATGAAGAATGGAGTTTCAAAAAGGAAGAGAAACAAAAAATGAAACGCATCAAAGGTCATGGTGTTACGATCTTCACTGCCAACTGACGTGTCTGTACTAATGATCTTCGTTTCTTTCGGTTTAAAGCAAAGTGCAATGAAATAAAAAAATATTGATCGCAGGAAAAAGTGTTGAAGTAAAAATGGTATCGTCACCATTGTCTCATTTCCTGAAAACATAGAAAAGTTAATAAAAGGAATGATGTCAGTTTTCTTGAGATAAACTTCATGTCTGGAGTCACTGAACAAAAGACGAAGGAATACGGAGAGATATAAGAAATAATTATACAATACCACATTACTGTTCCAGACTAATAAACAAAACATTATAATAGTTTCTTATTCCTGCTGAAACTCCCCATGCTCACCCATTCAGTGACGACTAGTTCTTCTCTCATTAAGACAAACACTGCTACTCTTTTTAATTTTTTGAGTTATTAATTATGATTGACGTCAGCTCTTCTGAATATAAATAATGAAGGTAAACGACCAAAGTTTTTTTGCGGACAATTTAATTTTGACTCAAAATAATAAAATAATATACTCGTTACAATTTTGAAAAAAAAATGGAATATAAACAAATAAAATTAACTCTGCGTCCCATCTCTAATGCGAAACATCATCAGGTGAGCAAGTTCATAGCTGTGTGAGTGTTAAATTAATAGCAAGAGATATTACACAAATCTAACAATGTTACAAGAGAAAGCAAAATAAATTTTAAACATACAATGAACACAGAAGAATTAAAAATTCAACACTTAACAATAGTTTCAATGAATAATAACGTTATTCAAAAGATTGCAGTGAAGCAAAATGTCGCGGATTCTTTGCTTGGTCAGCTCTAGCGAGCGGTTTCTAGGCTGACAGAAGGCGACATGGGGATGGTTGGAGGGGATGGAAAAGGGAAAAGGTGAGGTAGGGGTTGGGGAAATGAAAGGTTGGTCAGTCCCGACAGATAAACGCCATGTAGGTGTAAGTTGTTTAATACTCACTAGTACTCTAGGACGAGTCCGCAGGCAGTAGAGTCCGTCATGACAGGTGGCGTAGTCGCACCCTCGGTCGTGGCCTCGTCGGTTATCGAACCAACGTGCACGAGACGTGAGCTGGTCGCGAGATTGATGGGCCGAAAATGAGCCAGAGTGAGCGTACTACATAATGATACGTAGTGACCGTCGTGCCCCTTGGTGTGAGCTGAGTGAGCTGAGTGAGCTGAGTGAGCTGAGTGAGCTGAGTGAGCTGAGTGAGCTGAGTGAGCTGAGTGAGCTGAGTGAGCTGAGTGAGCTGAGTGAGCTGAGTGAGCTGAGTGAGCTGAGTGAGCTGAGTGAGCTGAGTGAGCTGAGTGAGCTGAGTGAGCTGAGTGAGCTGAGTGAGCTGAGTGAGCTGAGTGAGCTGAGTGAGCTGAGTGAGCTGAGTGAGCTGAGTGAGCTGAGTGAGCTGAGTGAGCTGAGTGAGCTGAGTGAGCTGAGTGAGCTGAGTGAGCTGAGTGAGCTGAGTGAGCTGAGTGAGCTGAGTGAGCTGAGTGAGCTGAGTGAGCTGAGTGAGCTGAGTGAGCTGAGTGAGCTGAGTGAGCTGAGTGAGCTGAGTGAGCTGAGTGAGCTGAGTGAGCTGAGTGAGCTGAGTGAGCTGAGTGAGCTGAGTGAGCTGAGTGAGCTGAGTGAGCTGAGTGAGCTGAGTGAGCTGAGTGAGCTGAGTGAGCTGAGTGAGCTGAGTGAGCTGAGTGAGCTGAGTGAGCTGAGTGAGCTGAGTGAGCTGAGTGAGCTGAGTGAGCTGAGTGAGCTGAGTGAGCTGAGTGAGCTGAGTGAGCTGAGTGAGCTGAGTGAGCTGAGTGAGCTGAGTGAGCTGAGTGAGCTGAGTGAGCTGAGTGAGCTGAGTGAGCTGAGTGAGCTGAGTGAGCTGAGTGAGCTGAGTGAGCTGAGTGAGCTGAGTGAGCTGAGTGAGCTGAGTGAGCTGAGTGAGCTGAGTGAGCTGAGTGAGCTGAGTGAGCTGAGTGAGCTGAGTGAGCTGAGTGAGCTGAGTGAGCTGAGTGAGCTGAGTGAGCTGAGTGAGCTGAGTGAGAACGATTCTCCCCCTCCTGATATATTTATATACATTTTGATACCCGCGTTACACTGTCCTACATAATTCGTACTGCCTGCGACGTGTATGAACAAAAATACGAATTTCAGGATAAAATTTACATACCTGAAAAATGTTCACAGTTAAAAATGAACATGGATTATTGTAGTTAATGATATACAGTTACATTGAAAGTAGACGTCATTTAAAATTAGATGAAAAACCAAATGAATGTTAACATGATGAAATTAAAATTTCATACAAAATGAAATTCATACATGAACAGTATTAAAATTAATTTACTAAACTGCAAACTGTTATTGAGAAAACAGAATATTGTACATTATCGGGTGGGTTATGTGTATCCATCTGAGAATTCATATTGTGCGAGTGGAGATAATGTATAATAATAGTATGTACAATATTTTATTTTATTAATTTGAGTCAAAATTAAACTCTGAAAAAGAACTCACGTCGTTTACCATTATTGTTTATTGAATTTTGATCGAATCCTGTAGATATGTCGTAACATTACGAAAATTAACGCGAAACATCATCCTGAAGTATATATGAGTGTGAATGAAATATCTAGTAACTTTGTTCATACTTTGAAAAGGAGGCTGAGAGATGTTGCGTTGGCAACACTGAAGCTAGTTCCTTCTCCGCGCCGCAGTCATTTACGAGCAATTCTTCCTCTTCGCTGGCCATCGCGTCACGAGTTTTATCGTGCAATGGTGTTCTCGGCTTGATGGCTGCAAAATCCTAATAACATCTGCTTCCTGACGCGGCAATCCAAATCAGATTATATCACATCCTTCTTCATGCCCTTTTTCCCTTCTGTTTCACATATTTTCCTTTTATCTGTCGCATGATTCGTTAGTCCCCAAATTCGTGTTATCTCATCCATTTTATCAGTATTACCTGGTTTTTGACAAATGAACATGAATTCTTAAATCTCACATCTTAGATTAAGAAAGAGTGGAGAGGAGTAATTGCTTTTTTCTGTTACAGTGAATTAACAACAGAATTCCTTATTATTTACGAAAATGTATATCTAATGAAAAATTTCCCTTTATTATTGTACATTACAAATAAGGAATATTCTTAAAAAAATCACATAATACTATTGGATATTAATGATTACAAATTTCGATAAATACCTCCACCCTCATGACACAAAGGCAATCTATGTGTATCTTTACATTAAAAAGTATATTCTGGACCAAAGCAATTTTATTAATTGTGATGGATTTCATTAAAAGTAATATATCTCCGTCTTGAAATGTATAAATTAGAAAATACGAAAACGACCAGAATAAATAAATCTGATGAGCCACCTTATATATACATAAGAAGCATAATATATGGATGACCGAGTTTTGTTCAAATGGCAATGATGCATGAGTAGCAATTGAAACATAGTGTACAAGTAGTTGAAAAAATGGACACAGTCTTTTAATTAATCGTAAAAAAGTGTAAAAATATTCTAATATATTAATAGTTAAAATTAAATTCATATATATTACAAAATTGACCAAAATTAATTTAAAAAATAATATTTCCTCAGCAATATATGAATCATGGATCACGTGCATTATCTGATAAATCTGTGAATTTATACTGCGGTACTTTCATTTGAAATTACTTTCTATCTTCACACGCTTATTTTCTAATAGTAGTCAAAGTACAGAAAGAGGACGATCCCTTTCCATAATGATATTATGATAGACCGCTTTTTCACATCAAAATACCTCCTCTGGGAATTTCGTCGATATTGTTAGAGCAGTTCTTCTGAACAATTCAGGATTATACTCATACACACACCTGTTCATATTTGTATCCTAAGTACGAATCGACATTATCTGGTACGTCTCTGATAACTTAAAAAATAGATAAATTAAAAAATTATAATGTGCAATGCTTTGCCCAACAGTTGTTAATTTGTTAATGTCTTTTCCATGACCACTTTTTGTCTCGTTACAAAACAGTAATTTGTTCGTGGTGACGCGGGTCCTGTCTTACGCAGACAATGCGTGGGGTGGAGGAAGCCGCCGAGCGAGTAACGTCATGAAGGAGTGACGGCTGTCCCTGACGCAAATCCCATGTTGTCGGCGGATGGGTGGTGGGGGTTGTGGGGGAGGCAACTGTGGTAAGGGACGAGGATGATGATACTTGCTCTCTCTCGCGGTCTGTCACCGCCACATACTCTCATTTCACGTCTTAATCCACGCCCTTGTTGAGGTCAAGGTTATTTCACGTTTTATCATATTCTTTGTAACTGTTTTATAGAAAGAAAAGCATAGAAGTAACATTAATTAACATTTTATTAATTCAATTCCGTCTGTCAAATACTTCACTGTATGTGCCTCACATTAGTGTAAACCATGTGTTGAGATCTTTCATGGATTGTTGAGTACATACAAACTCGTATGAAAAATTACTTTTGTTTTCTTAATTCCATCACGATCTCGTCATTGGTCAAAATTCGTTTTCCTATTAAAAAAACTCGTTTGGCCGATGGAGTCTCACTTCAAAGTTTATTTTGATTTGAAGTATTACTAAAAGCCAGTTACAGCTAATTGATGTGAGCTGAAGTGCGAGGAATGAGAGAATTACCTACCGGGACACTACGTGACCTTCATTAGTGTCAGACCGAAGTACACACAACTACACAACGGGTAAGCGCAGTGTTCACTCGTCGATCACTGGCATTTGCAATTTTTCTTGCAGTAATAACTTTTGCGTTTCTGTTTTCTGTGAAGTTCAGATATCTTTGTTTGTATTATATTCGTTTTTCTTGTAAAATGTTTTGTCATGAGTCAAGCTAAGTGAATTTTGCGGAGGTTGCAAGATGAATCTTTACCAAGAGAAAATGTTAGAGTGTGTGTGTAGATATTCTTACTATAATTCTGATGTGAACATTGTGAATACCCGTGACATAGAAGTCAACATCAAAGTAAAGAAGAAGAACTTACTGGTTGAAAGCTTAGACTAGAATGTAGTACATAAACACTACCCGTGGTATTTTAAGTTTGTCGATTAGTTTTTATATAAAATAAATACAACGTCCTACTTTTTGTCTACTTTAGATACGTGATATTTTTAATCTTTCAACAAAAGACTGACATCTTCTATCAATTAACAATTGATATAAGTTATCAATGGAAAACAAGGAGTAATATGTTAACACTAAACTAAGTAGGTTTTATGTGTTTATGCCATATTATTTATGTCATGTCATAAAACCATTGTATATGTGCCATGTTATGTGTGATAAAACCATTGTACCCACAAAATATATACTAAAAAAAACAATTATTATTTTTTTATCAATCTGAATATTTGTTAATTGAGCAGAAAGTGCGTAAAATTGCCGGGACGACGACGTCTCAACAGCGAGCTGGACCAACGTTTGATATAAAATGCTTAAATTACAACGCTAAATAACAAGATGACTAAAATGTCTCACAAAGATATTTTACGATTGAAGAACATACTTCAACATACTTCGAGAACTGAAGTGAAAACTGATGAAGAGAACTATTTTGAAAAATTACCCAGATAGTTCTTGATTCTATTTCCAAGGTACAGAGTTCCAAGGCGTAGAGTTTTATAACATACGTATACAACTTCCTAACCTAACGAATCAATTCATGTTCTGAAAGTAGCATGATGCGTTATACACGATTGCGAACGAGTCGTGAATCGATCCTCATTAAAATTATTCGCTTTTTTGGAGACCGGTTGGAATACCCGGTTTTTGCACGCAATTTGAAAAAAGAAATACGTTATGTAATTGAAAACAATTTTCTTCACAGGTCTTTGTTTAGTTTTACTTCTACGATTCGGTCGCGTAGATTATACGTTATGTGGGTTGTGCGTCTTACGTTACGCAATCGAACATTAGTCGACAGTCATGCAAATATAGATTCATATTTACTGATAAACAGCCATTTTTTGCTCTTGTAATTCATTAATATTAACCTTACTTTGCAATAACCCTTGAGAAGAGTCTTTGAAATTTCGAAAAATTTCGTCGATTACTTTTTCCGATTGACATTCAACAGATAATTTATAAATTCACGTTTATTAGTATAAATGAAATATTACTGACATTTCTGACGATTCAGTAATTGCGAAATCTGAGAGATTGGAGAAATGAAACTTGTTGTAAGGTATTTGTTTTGAAACAATGCTTGTTTGTATGTTTCTTCATTTTCTTCGTTGGATCGTATTGCATGTGAGGGTTTTGTTTTAAATAGACATGTCCGTTACCCTTATACCTAATGTTGTCAGCAGAGCAGCATCCAACNTATATATATATATATATATATATATATATATATATATATATATATATATATATATATATATATATATATATATATTGTCCATTAGTGTACGTAATAAAAATTTGCATGACTTATGGAGGACAAGCAGAGTAGAATAAATAAAATAACAATTTAACATAAACGTTTAAGGAATCCAATACAAAATATCCTAAAACTAACGTTTATCAACAAATATTGCATTATAAAGTTTATTGAAAGAGAAAAAAATTAACCAGAAAAATGCACAGTGGTTTTTCTTATGTATTACTTATTTCGTTACTTTAATGAACATTCGTTTTTTATATAAATTATGCCTCTATTGCATATTAGATTTCACTATGTGGTGCTTCAAGTGATCGAAGCACCCGATAGTGAAACCTAATTACACATGTTTAAGGAACAGCACGCATAATAGTTTAGTACATCGGTATTATATAATATTGGTCTCGTGTTTAAGAAATGTGTATTTCGTTAGTACAATCCGTCCTCAGATTCCAAATCTAAAAAAGAATGATATCTTAAATGTCATCGAATTTCAATATATGAAGCAAAGGAAGGAAGGCTGACTTATGGTAATGACAGATCCATTAAAGAAGTTTGATTACTATTGGTGATCACATTCAAAGTGTCTGTAGCAAGTTGACTCTGCAGGCACTTCTGCTGTAATTACTTCNTGACAGATCCATTAAAGAAGTTTGATTACTATTGGTGATCACATTCAAAGTGTCTGTAGCAAGTTGACTCTGCAGACACTTCCGCTGTAATTACTTCGAGGAAATCCAGTTCCAAAACTTTGAAAGTTTTTATACTATCTTCTTCATTTGCGTATTCTCTAGGTATTTATGTGTGACGTCACATTTAAAGTGAATATTTTTATAGAAAAATATTTCTACACAAAATACTTCTTTATATTTCAATATATATTTCTTACAGAGTATTATTAAAACGTTTTGTTTGTTATTTGACTTTTCAAATTATATATAATAAAGACCTTTGTGTTATAAGAAATATACTTACCTTATATTACATCACGTAATATTTATTTTCAGAATTTAATGTAATTATAACATTTTTTGTAAACAAAATACAATGTGTACCATCCAATTAATAATAATACAGTAATTTGTATTGATTAAAATAAAAAATAGTTTTTAATTGAGGAAACAAATAGTTTATTTACTAGATTTGTCGTTAAATACATTTTTAAGGTAACTTCAAATAACAATTCGGAAATTTCTTCATTTTTAAGTTTGATTTATATTTTTAAAATTTGATTATTTCATTTGAAAAACCCTTAGTTTTTCGTCTTTTGATAGTATAATAGTTTTTGCCGTTTGAATAAAGTATTCTCGAAATAAAATGAAATTAATAAGCAAAATTTAAAAAATCGGTTATGACAATTACTTTTATTCTATTTCATGTTAAAAACGAATACACCACCCTTACCTAATTATATATAACAAAATATTCTCTTTATTTCTCTTTCTTCTTCAACAATTTCACATTTTTCTTTTCCACTTTCTGTAATTGATTATTTCTGCGATCCCTTTATCGTAAATTTTACTACGTATCTTCCCATTATAAAATATATTTCATTCTTCCAGTGATTCCATGGATTCAGTAATTTCATGCCATGTAATTTCATTCAGTAATTTTGTATATTTGCGTTGAATCTTCTTTATGTAATTAGGTTAACTATTCAAATTTATATTTACGTTCCCTCTTTCGTTCAGAAATACCTGAGGATATTTACCTCGGTTCTAATTTCCTAAGTCACCTTAGTATATTACGGAACTGAAAGCCACAATCACGAAAAGCAGCACTTCGTTTTATGTAATAATGTGCTTTGTCTTGCCTACTTACTACATCGTAGAGTATGTTCTCGGACCAGTCGTGTATAACGAATGCGTTACTCTCGTGCCCTGTTCCTCCGTGCTCCGTTTGTTTATTGAGCGACGCTAGTCCTTTGTTCTGAAGAAAACGTGACCTCCTCCGTTCTTCTTCCTTCCCTTTGCTTCCCTCTGCACTCCATGTTTGCTTAATCCAGTATTGTCAATGGGTTCGTCTCTATTGAGTCTCTTCTGACAAAGGAAGGAAGCAATGAGTTCATGAGTGCCGAGTAATGAGGAAACCTTCCTATATTACCAAAGACATGTAGAGGATTCCATGAAGTAGGGATGGACCACACCAGTTTCTGAACGAGTGTGAAAAATCTGCTCAAAGTGGTTCACAAATATTGTAAACCTTATCTTCCACCATTGTGGACTTTATTTGCATATTTAGCCTCATCAGGTACTAGATAACCAGATAAGTGAGTAGAACAAAGAAAACTGTTAAAGTCACTTTTCCATGGTCATAGAAATATATTGCGAATGAAACAAAGAGACAGTGATATTTTTACATTGTTAGTGGATTGGCATCAACATGAGATTACTTATTTATTCCTCTTATATGCAATATTGTATATTCCACGACAGAAGAAGGAAAGCTAAATTCAAGTTTTTAATTTTTGAAATTTTAATTCAACTTAGAAGCATCTAGCATGGCACAATATTAACGAAATATTGATTTTGAAGTGAATACAATATGGTTGAATTTTTTAACCGAGAGTTGGGGAAAACCAATATTTTTTATTAGTTCTTTACTTTATTTAAGCAATTTTCGCCGTTGAAAATTGCTATTAAGTAATGAAATAAGAATTACTTGTATTTTAATTAACTACTTACACACCAAATATGTGAAAAGCAATATTGTATTATTATTTTTATGTTATTATTTCGCTAGTATTTCAAAGAATAATAAATTTTTAATGATGCAATGGAATGAAAAATTATTACATATTAGAATACTTGTAAATTCAAACAACTTTAAAGATGAGCAAAAAATCTGTATGTAAAGGGGTAACAGCTAATACAGAAAGAATGTAAACAATTTTTCAGTAATTTTCAAACACTTAAAAAATGAGCAAAATTGTAAGTGCGTTTTCCTCAACTTCTTTCGTATGACAGTTTGAAAAGGTTACAAAATAAAATCTTATTTTTAGAACAATTCAAAATTTTATGCACGTACAGTTTCGTCTCGTAAATATATTTAGATGTTTTCGCAAACTCCAGTTCTAAGTAAACTGATAAGCTCGACCTTAATTTCATTATAATTCTGTGTGAAATATGAAAGTCGTGTAAACTTGGAAATTAGTTGAGTTTGAGAACCCACTCCGAAGACTTGTATAAGCACTTCAGATGTTTGTTTTGACTTGCTACGTTAATCCGCACAACCATTTTACCGTGTTTACTTTCGAGACTTAAAGTCGACTAAAATGTTTAAAGAAACTCAAATCTTTCTTTAAATACTTGCATGAAATATGTGGGGGAATATAAATGTTATATTATTTTTATAATCTAAAATTCGGTGCATAATGTACAAATTTTAATGAAACTGGAAATATTGAGTTAAGCTAACAAAAATATCTTATAAGTTGAATGTGTATAGCAACGTCCCTATACACTGGTCGCATTTGTGAGGTCAATATTAGAAATGGGGGAATAGGCAACATTATAGATGCTTTAATTCCACTCATATTCTTTAATTTTTGAATCAATTTATTAAATGAATATTGATTTAAAAATTCTTAAAAATTCCAAATGTTGCACCGATTAAGATCCTAGGTATATGCTATAAAGACAAGGCAATGGGGAATCGCCACAATGACAGAGTCAAAAAAAAAAATTATGAAGGCACGCCGTAGTTTTATCGTGTACAATACGCAAATCTAAGACTCTCCACGTCTTTTGAAGGATCGTAGGGGAGGTCGTTTTGCAATAAGTCCTCAAAGTGCAAAATTTGCAAATTTTAATGTTCTTTGATCTAGTAACTCGAGTATTGATCTTACACAAAAGAGTTATATTAGCGAGTTGTATGTCTTAATAAAACCTGCAAAAATGTTGCCAAAAGCAATGATTTTTAATTTTCAACGATGCGTGTTTTACGTAATTAGTTTCATTATTTATCCCTACTTTTTTGTTTACATTGGTCGCATAAGGCCAAAAAGGTTCTAAAAAATTGTGTTCGGAATTCCCCCTTCACGGATTACAATATTAAAGTATTTTATATTAATTCTAAATATTTAAAAAATAAAGAACTGTACTATTGATTTTTTTCAGAATGAAATATCTTAAATTAGTAGATGAAAAAAATATCGTGTTATATATAAATAAATATCGTGTTATATATAAATAAATATCGTGTTATATATAAATAAATATCGTGTTATATATAAATAAATATCGTGTTATATATAAATAAATATTACTCATTTATTTTTTTAGCAGGCAACGTTTTGCCAAGCTCCATCCCGTGCCACCCCGACCATCGAAAGTGTACAGAGAAAATGGCCCGTGGACTAAGATAATTTGGACAGCTCTGCTTTATATCATGAATCCATGTATATACCCATGTATAGGGGAGAGTAGGGTTATTGTAGACACAACGAAAATGGGATATTATGAATGCAGTAGAACCCCTTTTTTACCGGTCTCGGATCAACCGGNAAAAAATGTAGTTTATAAACAGGTGTTAAATAAAGAAGATTCTTAAATTTGTATGAAGTAGTGTATTATTGTGCTTTATAATTTGTTGTTTTTATTTATGTAGTATATTTATATTATTGTTTCTCCCTAACCCGTGCAAAGCCGGGTATATATATATATATATAAAAGTTGCTATTACATCTCATTTACTTGTTTATTCGCGATTACCTGATGGATCTTCTTGATTGAAAATTTGTTTCTCACGGGAACCTTGGATTGATCGGCCAAACGGATAACCGGCCAGGGTCTCAACCCCGATCAGATCGGCTAAGAGGAGTTTTACTGTATTTTATTGCAAAAAGTCAACTCTTATTATTTAGTACGTTATTGCAGTTATTACCTTTCTATTATGTAAAAGACCGAAAATGTATGTAATACTGATTCAAAGGAAAATTGCTCCAATTATCCCCAAAACATATTTGCAGCGAGGTTAAAGAAATAATGAATTATACTGATACTATTTAGTCTAGGAGAGATGTTAATAAAAATTTAATAAGGGTCCGAAATTATTAATTTAAATGATAATAGTAACAGGTTAAATAAAAAATCGGATAAAGCAAGGATTGGGCTCGATATGATTTTTGGATACTTGCACAAAAATGATTTATTTTTCATATAAAATATCTGAAATTAATGTTTTGCAAGAAAATTAATAAAAACCAAAACGTTTTTGAAATAATTTCGTGATATGAACCCAAAAATTCACTGTCTGTAACTACTCGCAGTTCATATGTACCTACTTCACTCTCCTCGTCTAGTTATTTTTATTAAAGTGTATTTTATTTGAATGTTTCTTGGCTGCCTCTCTTCATTATATTTCTCGTGGTTATAACCAAATTAACAGGATATGTTTCTCTTCAGACAATACTTTATTACAAGTTTATTTTATTCCTGTAAAGTGCGAACATTTGGTCTACTCTCATCTCTCTCTGAATGAGTTAACAGAAGGAACTAAATTGTTATCGTTAAATTCCGGTCCCGAAATTAAATTGAAACAATCCACTGGTTTTTAGCTTTTAGCGATGCATTGTCCTCCTGCTGCGAGGGAATTCACTCTCGAATATGTACCTAGTCATATAAAAGCAATGAAAACAGTGGTATAATCCCATCTGATGTGTCATGTAATTCAATTAGATTTTGTATTGTCAGGAATTTAACGCGATGATTTTTAAATCAAATTGCGTTTTTTACATTGGGATTGTTCAGATGGATAATTGTTCATACTTCTTGATTATGTACGTAATATTTTTGACTGAAAAAGGATTTGTTAGTAACAAAAACATCAAATTTCTTAATTCGTTCTGTTATGTACGAATTTAACAATTTGAATGAACACACGTGTGACAAGAAAATTGTAGTCTTTCTGAATTATGCATTTTTATTTTCCATATCAAAATGAGAACACAACAAAATGTGAATTATTTCCATACGCTGCTATTGACTTCCAGTTGTTTCTAGAACTCTGCAACATCGTCTGTCTGTGCGCTTGTTGGGGAGGAAATACCATATGCAAGCCTCGCAAAGCGCGGAGAGTCTAGGAAACAAAAGAATAGACTCATGAGACTACAGCACATCTTTGCAGGCCATCTAAACTCTCTTTGTCTTTTCCCAACCAAGAATGCTTCTCTCCTTGGATCGCTCTATTCATCTCACGATACCTTATGCTATATCTTGACTCCAAGCCGGCAATTTTTTTCTAGGATCATCAAATATTACGTCAATAGTATTCAGATTACGACTGAATATTTGTTTTCTAAGAATGTCATCACAACTGTCTATTAAACCATTTTTTAAAATAATTTTTCATTTGTATGAGCTGAAAAAACTCTTGAATTAGGAAACGATTTAATGTATTATTAATGATAATGTAAACTATAGATGAATACGATAATTTTCTCACGTTACTTTGCACTAATCGTCCCAAATGCGTAAATCGGCTTAACATTGTTGAGCATATGAGCTAGGGAATGTATTTTGAAGAGTTCATTTAAATTATGTATTTAAAGTTTAATATGATTTTCCAAACTTGTTTAGTTTACTGAAATGCTAATATTTAAAAAAATACTTTTAATCAATAATATTTATAATTGTTTCCCATTGATCATTAAAGGTGGAATAAAAACTAACTCTAAAATTCTGTCTCCAGCATAAAATTTGTTTTACTTTGTTATTTCGCGCTGTTAATTCGCATATTCAACGTATGAAAATGTATCGTGCAATAACGTCTATATTACACAATCTCTATGAAGCTTGCTCACCACAACCTCTTTAAACATACACCGTTTCCCAATTACGGTAATGATCAAGTTGGGCTGATTTCTAAACAGCTGCGCCAACGAACGCACTACCGCATTTGCGTTCAGGAAAGCTCAGTTAATGATGCTTGGTTTGACGAACGAAGCGATGCATCACTGACAATGAGATGGAGTGACTTACCAGCATCGATTGGTAATGCCCAATGAATAGACCAATTTGTGTTTCCAGGAACAAAGGGTTCACGTACCTGGAGAAAAGAACTATTAACGCAGAGCTAGAAACAATGTCTTTTTATTACTTAAATTATTTTATTTGTATTGTGAATTAAATTAAGTTTCTTTCATTGAAAGAAATAAACTGGTAGTCGTATGTATCAGTCAAAATTTATGTTAGTGTTTGAAGGAAATGAAATTAAGAAAAATATATTATAATTCTAGAGTAATGTATGAAAATTAATACACAATTATAAATGTTAATTAGTATTCCTTCGTCCAGTTAAAAAGTACTGGAGTAACGTACTACCCGAATAATGATGATCATCCACTGCCATGTTCCGTAGAGCATAAATGCTGTACAGTATTGCATAACTCTAGTCGTTCTCTGATAGGACAACTTCATAGGAGTGAACGAAGTTACGCAGGGGAATATCAGATCCTATATGAAACCTATTCCTCGACAGTACATGCCCACAACACCAGAACTTTTACCAATGGGAAAGACAATTTGCTGAAAATTCAGAAATTTGATATTAATTTCTCTTGTTTTTCCTATTCAATGAAGATGAGTAGCCAATGGGTGAAAGGGATGGATGGGTACTCCTTCACAATTTTGAATGAAAACCATACTATGTTATTGAATGTGTTTACTTTGTTGGGAAAAAGTGTAAGTTTTATATTTTTTGTTTTATTGCAAATGGTGTTGCAATTGAATATAAAAATCAACTTCTCGCAATTTTAAATATAAATTAATTACACTCATAATCCAAATGTTGGAAATCTTCATTAAAAATACCAAATAAATCATCAAATTTACTTAAATAAACAGTTTTGTTTAAATATTTCTATCTCGAGCTTTCTTCTTACATAAGCGCTATTTGCAATGAAAATTGGTTTTCTTTATTAATATCAAAATGTTGGTCTGTGAAGTTGCGGTAAACGGGAGGTTCTTTGCATATTATTCACGGTTGTCTAATAACTGTGAAGATGAGTATCCTTTTTGTTAAATTAATTTATGTATGTATTTACCATGAAGTAATATGTTTATTATGAATAACCAAAGTACTCCAAAGATTTTAATGTGTGTGTATATATATATATATAAAAGTTATTTTTTGTAACGTTAATTATATACCTCGTTTAATATCCTTCAACGCTCTCAAGAGAAAATCATAACTAACTGACCACTGTCTAGAGCTGTCTATTTTACGAATGAATATAAAAAGCAATATCAGTTTGAAAAATGTAACGGTTGAGATTTCTCATACACAGCAGAAAATATTATAAGTTATTATTGTCCACGATTTTTATTTCTTTATTTTTGGTAACAACTCCAAAACCTGGTTAAATAAAAGCTAGTCTTGATATAATAAGCCCCAAAAATTGAACAAATATTATTAGTTGTTTTCTAAACACATGTGTCACGATTAATCTAGTATTGAGCAAGTACGAGGTTTTTATGAAATGTTTTTACATGTGACATATTCTTTCTATATTTTATTTAAAAAATCTAACAGTATTTGTTACTCGTGAAAAATAAAATGACTGAAACATACTTAATTTAATAATTAATTATGTATTAAAAAAGGTCCAATAAGGAAAATTTGACTCAGAAAATTTCCCCTAAATTGATACTGAATGGATTGAAATGATAATGGGAACACTCCGTACTAGTATTTCGTGTAACAAGAATTGTATTTGCTATCCTGTAAATATGAGTCTTGTTAAACGCAGTATATATTACAAATCAGTTCCTTAGAATGAATTAAAATTGTTGGTATTCATTTTGTACCGTATAAACATAGCATGACTACTGCACTGCTCTTAAAAATATTAGCACCTCATTTGAGTTAATTATGTGAACAAATTATTCTGGAAAATTCTTAAATGCAATTGCAAGACTTATTTTTATCTCGTACAATTTTTCTTCAAAATTTATTTCAAAGTTTACTTTTCATGACTTTTTTCGCTCTTCAAGATTTATTTTTAATCATACACTTCAAATACAAAGTTAATGAATTTAAGATTGAGTAATTAAAACCATAACCGGAAATATTTCACGAATTCATAGGCAAATTTTAATAGATATTATCTCTCCGTGGCGATCCTCGGTCTGTTTCTGCTATCTTATTGGAGAACAGAGGATTATATTTTTAATTATCGTCGATCGTGTGAGAAATGTGGGGAATCGATTTCTTCGAGCGGAGTCTCTGGCTACTAGTCGGTGGATGTGAGTGCGGGAGTCTGTTGCAGCCGATTTCCCGCCTGCGAAGCGTTCGATCGAGGCCTTGTTTGCTTCCCAGGAGCGCAGCACGTCACCTCCCTCCTCTCTCACTATGTTGGTTCCGTCATCAGCACTTGCAGGCGTCACAGTACAAGCCAGATTCCTCTGGGAAGGACATACGCTGAGACGGGAGAAGGCTCCAGCAAAGGGAAATTTCCTAAGGACTCTGGTGAGATTCTCCGCGGACAACTGCGACTGACATGTGTAAATTTAAAACTTTCTAATAGTTTTCAACGTTTGTTAAACTTACTCTTTGGTAAGAAGTATTAAGGTGTTTTCGTCAAACTTTACACTTATATAGGTACTTTAATCCTTAAGAGGTATTTGTAAAACTTATTGCTATTAATGTACAAAAATTCCAGTAAAAAAATGTTATTATCTATCCTTTATATGAACATTAAACATTTCGAAATTCACTCAACGTGCTATTGAAATCTACATCTTTAAATTTTGTATACAAGCAGATATATTTGGAGGCATTATATCATTTATCTTCTCACGTCTAGTCCATAACCATAGATATTTCTTTTCCATAGATATTTCTTTTCCCAGACATGTCTAAAATACATAGTGTTGATGACTTTTTTGAAGTAATGTTTTTAAAGATCCCCATTCAATATCAGCTCTTGAGTCAACTTTTATTAAGTGTATGATTTACATTCTCTTTAATACGAAACGGGATGTAACTGACATAAATCTATTGATCTTCAATCCCCAATATATTACGCCACTCGGCACTGCGTCGTGCCCACAACAATACCCGAGCACAGGGGCATTACGGTTTCCGAGGCATCCTATTGTGTAGCACCGCTGCTCGCCCGCAGGCATACCACCGCCCGCTGCATTGCGGGATGGCAGCGTAACCCACGCAGCGGTTGCTCGTCTCGTAGCCATTAGTCTCCGAGAGTGACGCTCCTTATCTGCGTTCCCCGTAGGTCCCCGATGGCCGTGTCGTCTTGTGCTCTTCTCTCCACTTCCACCATTCTCGCTTCTCTCTATCACGCCACTTCTATTTCCTGCTTCACCTACGATTCAGTCAGCTGTCTTACATTTTGTAGTGTGAACTTTATCCCATTCTATTCGTACCTACATAAAACAAAAACTAAACACATACACTCAACTAATTTCAATAGATTGTTTCAA
>NNCF01132411.1:263548-279247 GCA_002313205.1 Laupala kohalensis | reverse complement strand
TATATATATATTATAATAATAATAATTAATTATTTCAATATCACTACGTTTTCCTCTTAATTTTGTCATGGATCAAAATTTTCTAGTAGCTTGAAATGACCTCTGCTGGTCTGATAAAAAGGCTTTCTTGATGCTATATAGCGGACACGATCAGATTTTCTACCAGGGAAAAATAAAAAAGTCGTAGATATCTTGGTTACAGTGTTGATTTATAAAATATGTTCTAATTATAGAAACAAATACCCTTAATATCGCATTAAATCATCTTACGATTCGAAAGAATTGGATTGTGAAACGACTGATCCTCCATGTTTTTCATAGTTTCTTCAATAATTTGCAATTTTGACATACATACATAGAATGAAATTCAGAAATTCTTTGTACTTTCACTTACCTGAAAAGATTGTTCCATTTTTTTAAAGTGAACTATATTGATGCAACTTTTATGTTTATGCACCGTGTTCTCACAATTCTTCATTGATATAATATTAAAGTGCGTGTTTAAGTGCGTATTATTTTTAGAAAATAACATTATAAAAACTGAAATACCGTAGAAAATACTACAAAAAGTTGTTCATCATTTAGAAGCACATGCTAAAGTCAACTCATTTCTAGTCTCCACGATGCAATGAAAAATAGATTAGTTCCTACCATTACCCAAGATTGACGCATCACTAATGATCTGGATAGGATTTTACCATTCTGCTTGTAGCGTAGAGAACTCTCTCGTCCCAAGAGCATTAGTCATTAGCATTCCTTGATTATCAAACAGCTAAGCGCTTCAACTACTATCCAGCCTGCATCATCCTCTAGCCATCTCATTGCCAATCTCCTCATCTGTTGCCGCGTCGCATCTCATTCTCCGTCCAGGCAACCGACCGAACCTTGGAGCGGCCATTACGGGATTTCCCGAATGCTTCCTCGTCTGTGAAACGAGATTAACGGCGTCGACGAGATGTCGCGACGCAAGCCAGTGCCCGACAAGATGAGTCGCGTGAGGCGGGATTGGGCGGGGGTGTAGAAGTACGAAGCACAGCTGAGGCGAAGGCGGCTGGAACATCGTAATAGGTTTACGATCGACTGTATCAATAGTGGAGCCTTAGTGTCAATGCGATAGTAGGAAGTGAATTTGGATAAGGATCGTGTTCGCTGTTGAAGACGATGTCTAATGATAATGAAGGACTTGTTCAGTGATATCGAAGACGTTATGAATGATGAAACGTACGATATGTTTATTAGATTTATACCACAGTAATAATACGAGATATTATATAAAATATTTTTGACGATAAAATTGAATAATAAATTATTTAACATAAAACGAAAAATATGAAGTATCCGAAAAACTAAAACATGTAGAAATTTTAATCGAGTAGGAAATTTATTATGAATGAATAAATGTTTTAATATCTTGACTTCTCAAACTTTAAAAATTGCTAATGGAATAATTGACTCCTAAATCCTGCAATAGTGTATATTATATTAGATGGGTTTTTGCGGAATATTGTCTAATCACATAAAATCATATTTTCTCCTATCACAATGCAGTATTGTCACGAAAAATGAAAGCAGGAAGATCACTAGAAAGTTTCTCAATGAATACATTCCTTCTAATTATGTTTAAATTATATTTTTAGAGTTTGAATTAATATTTGTTGAGAATCCCTGACCATTTCTTAGTGAACGTGGTTTCCCTTTTGAACTTCTGCAATTCACATATAAAGCTTTTAGCTGGGATGAGTTGTTTTCAAAAAACGTTGCGATAATATTTTTATTTTAAATCTAAATAATACCTTAATGATATTCGTAGTAGGTAGAATCAAGAGTTCTTACAGTTCATGAAATACAATTAAGTAATTTTGTATTAGTATTAGGAATAACCAACAAACGTTTTATTCTTGAACAAATGTCCGTGTTATTGATGTTCTTACGAATTATCGTTGTAGAATTATCGTGAAACACTTCACGAAATCCACGGTATTCAAAAGAGATATTATAAAACGATTTCCCAATTGTTCGTTGAGTTCACGTAATTTAATGACTTGGAAATTTGGTTCGTTGGCCAGTACTATTGAGATAGTAATTCTTTCGAGGTCTGTAGATGGCTCTGAGCCAAAGTAGCTGCCACGGAGTGGACAGTGTTAGGATAAAAGTAAGGGGGTGCGGATAAAGCTTGAGTGAGTGAATGTGTTAGGTTGCAGTAGAGGGTCCGTAGTTGCCTGCGTGTCAGATTTCTCTTCGTTTCCGCATGTAGCAACATTCAGAATAGATGCGATTTCGCGTGTACTCACCAGTTATTTTCACCGAATACACCTTTAACGAATTGAAAATAGATTTCTTTATTGTTACGTGAGATAACGAACAAATGAAATGTGAGATAATTGTGTGTTCATTAATTATATCTACAATAATTCATTTTAGAAAAATATCCATTTCTACAGCTATACATGAGTACGTGTTTGCTGTATTGTGCATGAGATGAGATTCTCTAAGCATCGTTACGAAGTCAAAAAACAACTAGCAGTAAAAAGAAAGACGCGACGAAGAAATAAATATCAGCAAAAAAGGAGGTGTAATTAATTTTCGCAAGAGTTAAAGGGCTGTTAGCAAAAAAAGGCGAGAAGAAATTTTTAAATTAATTCAACAGAACGGAATTTAACGATTGAATTTGAAGTTTGAACTACAAGAAAGAGGTAAAATTGACTTCAAATAAAGAAAAGTATGTCAGTAAATGATGAGAGACTTTGCATAGGTTCTTATATTTATGGTTAACATTTCCCATTATTTTTATGATCTTAGGTGGGACACTTTTTACTTAATAGTAAGAATATTGGTATTCCATTTTTAATGTGGTTCGCAGTCACCAAAGGAGAGGAGAAAATATATGTACACGAATCAGTACAATATTCAATAAAACGTCTCCCTTCCGAAATAACTAACCTACCGAAAGGAGAAAACATTGGTTCATAAATGTTAGAACTAAATTAAAAAACAGAAAGGTTTTACCCACGTTGTCAATTCTTACAAAAATGCCCCGCATATTTTCAAATATCTTTTATCCCTCAGTATGAAAACATGTATTCACCTCTTAATATTTCATGAACATATACCTCTTAATATTTCATGAACTGTATAAAATGATAGTAAGTAGATAATTGAAATTATTTCGTTAAATTGTGTTGAAAACACAATTTTCATCACCTTTTGTCAGATGATTCCGTGAGATACATTTCAAATTCTTTGCAAGGAGTAGCAAATTTTATACTCGAAATTTTCAATCTTACTTAAATTTTACCTCTTGTAAAAGTTTTCAAAACTTCCTCAAATAAAACGATGCAATTGGCATGTGCAAGTGACTAAGTGTGGTACTATTTGGAGAGATAATTGTCAAAGGGAAGGTCTCCCAGTTAAGAACTGAAGGAACTATTTCCAATGCAAGAAATTGAAGTGAGGACATTCTTTAGAGACCTTTGCATCGAAGTACTTGACTTTTCCCATTGGAGAATGCCTCACCGATACGCGTAGAGTACTGTTCTTCCCATGAGGCCGTTTTTGAGAACTCTACTTTATTCACCTTCGGTCAGGTCACAGTATTTAGGTGTCATCCAGAAAGGGTGTATGTAAATACAAACACAAAATAGATCCAATTAACAGTTGTCATTTAATCTTCGGGGAAAATTCTAACACTAACCAGATTATAACAATAACGAACATGAATATTAAAATAGTAGTTCAATGTTAAAAATGTTTCATTATGACATTAAATCTCTCAAGTTTCTTTCAGAAGATGCCGCTGGATCCTTTTGTACCATCTTCACAATTAAAATATTATCAGGTGTATTTATAAAAGAAAAAGACAGAAAAGAAAGAAAAGAGGAAGGAAAAAGAAAAGGAAGAAAATAAAAAGAAAAAAAAGAAAGAAAAAGGAGTAAGGAAAAAATAAGAAGGGAACGGTAATGAGAAACCGTAACGTCAAGTATTAGAATACCAGAAATTTCCTGCACTCAACATTCTCCTCAGAAAGTTTGCTTTCTTCTTTTGATCTAAAATTCTTTCGGCGAATCTTGATGACTTCTTTCTCTATTGATCTTCTACTTATGAGAGTTAACTTACGAAGCAAACAACTTTTCCAATATTTCTCAAACTTCAGATGCAATATCTTCAGTGTTAAAGCTCTAAGCACTTTACTTCCTCTTCTGTGAACGTATCGCAATCTGGTTTTACGAGCACCGACACAAAACATTTCCCAAAAAAGTCTCACACTAAATGTTCTGAATCAAGTGGTTATAAATATAGGGATATTAGATATTTTAAGACTATAATAAACAGTTTATTTACGTTGTATCCTTCAGAAATTCATTAACCCGGTGCACAAAATCGTATAGGTCTATCGCATAGTAAATCGCACATTGTTGAAAGTATGGATGTATTGATTCTGACGACTTTTTATCCACGTTCATATTGTCATTAGTATATGACGAAAGATGAGATTACAATTGATCGAGATACTGATTTCAAGAAGTGTACCTCATGATTCAAGTTTTAGGGTATTGCGGTCAAGATTTTTATCGAGAAACGTATTAGAACTTAATGTATTGCGAATTACGAGTCATTGACTTTCTTGTGTTAGTCTTGATGATGAAATAAATTGAATGATGTGTTATATAATAAATGATGGGTTTTCAAGTCGAGAGTGTTCGAGGGCCACATTGGACATGATCGGGGTTCGCACCTTAAAAATATACCAAATTACGTAACATATTGCATCAGCAACACACGTAACTGTTTGAAGTAATACATTTTTATTAAAATTATAGTTTACTTATCTCAAAGGGAATATATTTTAATCACTGAAAAATTTGTTATACATTTGTTCAGAAAATAATAATAAACGAAACTGAGATACAAGTTATACAACAATTAACTTCCATTATATAATCAAATTAAATAAATAAAGACTTACGAATTTTAACGGATGGACAGTGTATATTTTGTGATTTAAAGCTCACAACGTTTTAACTTTATATTATCGTCATGTGGCACAAATTGTAACATGAAACATAACAATATATAAAACATAAATATATAGAGAAAATATGTTTACAAAAAAGTGGAAACTGCACAATCGTGTTATAATATTGCATTGTAAATACGAGATAGTTTTTCAGTGTCTGTGCGTCAATTCAAACTCCGGTGAGTATTTTTTATAAATATAATTTCCGATATGCAATGTATGTAATAATTAACTTCTACGTCAAATATTAATGAATTATCCCAATCCATTAAATGATAATTATTAATGCAATGTGAAGCTACTACACTTTCAATTTGTAGTGATTTTAAATTTTGTTTGTGCTCGTGGATTCTTGTGATTAACCCTCTCTTTACCTACATAGCTAGCATTACAATTGTTGCATTTTATTTGATATAGTACATATGGGCTTTTATATATTTCCCTTTTGTTCTCAAAGTATTTCTTTTAATTTTAAATGATTTAATCAATTTCATATTTTCAGACTTTGGTAGTCTATTTAGTGAAGAAGTAATATACTTGTTGCAAGGAAATACAACAAAAATAATTTCATCTCGTTGATGTTGCATTTTTTGTTAATTTGTTTAAAGCTGTAATAGTCTGAACAAATTAATTGCAACAAAAAAGAACAATTTAGAATGTCAGTTTTTTTATTATTTAATAAACAGAAAAACGAAACAACCTAAAAGAAAAGAATTTCCGAAAACTAAGGATGGACTAGTAGACTGTTGCATCTACCTACACCAATCTACCAATAAACTAACATCCACCTCCAGCTCTGTTGTAGGTTACTGATGCAGAAAAGAAGAATTAATTGACTTTTGTGCTTTGGTTATAAAATATTTTTCGCATTAAAATTTGTAGTAAACTGTTAAATGGGGTTTCGCGAGACCACTTCCGTATATATTAAGGAATGTTGTAATCAAGATAGTAAAGAGAAAAGTGTTGCAACGAAAGACTTGGCAGTTGTTTTAACTCAGTTTGTTGTTAATATAGTGTTTGGCGATATGGTCGTCTTTGCTCTGATTGTAAATGAATTTTAAGTAACGAGAGAATTTGTTTAAAATTTATATTACTTTACACACAATCAAAACAGTCAAAGAAGGAACAGATTTCAGATTCAAATAGATATAAAATTCAAAGTAAGTGAACAGTTTCTTATACATTTCAGAAGGTGAAAAATGGAATTAATTTACTTGCATATACTACTAATTATTCATAGATTTATTCATTTTTAACACAAAATAATTTATGTTTCATTAGTTGGGAGAGGGATAAAATTGGGTAATTTTGAGGAAGGTAGGGGAAACATAGTCTTTTATTTTATGTATTTTTTCTCTCATGTGTAGAGATGAAGTAATACTGGTTTTATACAAAAATCCTGAATCACGCCCCGAATCAAATTTTTTAGGAGATGATATCATATTATTTAACCACAGTCTTTGAGTTCATTTTGTAGATGGCTAGTCAGTGAAAGATTTTCAAAATTCAAAATTCTTACTCTAATGATAAGATGAGATGATCTACGGAGTTGGATGCTTGAGTTTTACTCGTAATTGCTGATCATTACTACTTACAATTTAAGTTTAAAAGTAAAATAATAATGGTATTGAGGGAAGTATATTATTTACATAGTCATAATTTACATAGTCATAATTTACATAGTCATAATTTACATAGTCATAATTTAAAATGCTTTCGGATAATAATTACATCATATTTTTGAACATAGCCTGAATTTGACATTTGAACGAGAGGTCAGATATTTCCTTCATAACACGATAAGGTACAACGTTAATGTAAGACTTGTAAAGTTCTGAGTGTCACGAGGGCATATCGTTTTCCAATAATTTCTTGGCAATGTAGTTTCCAACATTTGGTATTGGTACGTGCCTCAATTGGTGACACGATTACCAACGACACTGGCCCGATGTACGTGAATGTTGTAGCAAATTACCTGAACAGCTGTGCCCTGCATCCACAGTACCTCAATGAACCATGCAATGGCACTTCTAACGGCCTCTTGGATGGTGCACAGACCCGTTGACTATAATACTTGATTATAAAAGAATGCTTTGCTCTTAAATTCAGTACTGTAATATCCATGTATACTGTATATTTCAATATACGTTCTGGATTGAATTTCAATTGCCTCCGTTAAATTATCTTTAGTTTCCTAGTATAAGTGATTTTGAATATATTACTGAAGCAGTTTTAACTGAAGTCTTCGGAAACAAAGAAACGCGAAGGAATTTAGAGGAAAAGATATGAAGACAAAAAGACATAATTTTGACAATAAACTTTCTTGTCCGGATACAATAAACATAAACGTAGACGTATTTAATTTTGACAATAAAAATTCTATACTCAACAAAAAATAAAACAGATAAACTAGGTAAATATTTACTTGAATAAAAAACGTATAAATGATTAAAATAAGGTATTACATGAACACTACCAAACATACAAAACACAGTGACTTTTCTATGAGAGGGAAACAAATAATTCTGAATACAATGAATCTCAACGAACTTCGAGAACATATTATTTTTAAGGAAATTTTATCTTTAAGTAATTGATTGAAAATAATGTTACCTTGTGATAAAACACTATTATAATAAATACACAATTTATAATAAATACATTACAATAAAACACATTACTCAGTTTTCTATCACTAATATAAAGTGATATTACTATATTAGTGATATAAATCTATTTCTTCTTGGTTCCTCCTTACACCATTCAAGAAGAAATTTCCTCGCTCTTCTTCTCTCGTTAAGCATCTCTACCATCAATTACGTTCTCTCCATCTTTGTTGCCCTCTTCCTCACACCATTCAACTCCTCTCATGTCCCAGAGGATGTAGTAGTATGTCGTGGCTGCGCAACGCCCAACTTCTGAGCAGCAGTTGGGAACAAATGGTGAGCCCCTTGCGTATGCGGATGTTCACCTCCTTGTATACTTGCTTGAGCAACTTCCTCCGTTTCCGGTGTGTCCCGATCAAACTAGCGTCGTAATTCATGACCAACAGCTGGGAAGCCGTTGCATCTCATAGCAATGGCGAAGGATGAGAAAACGCCCTGAGAGTTTACGTGTTATAGAGAAAATGAAACACCGGATTTTCCACTGGGATTGAGTATCGTACGTTGGAGTAACTCGCAAAAAGTCAAGACTTATTGAGAATGTTCAATTCCAATGAAAAACGATTTCTTTTAGTCTAGTCATAGGATAATCCAAGCTCTAATAGGACATGGTGATATGAATAAATATTTGGAGACTATTAAATTTGTAATATCAGGAGAGCGTACCTGTATGTGTGGAGATGGCGCGGAAAATGTTGATTACATTTTATGGAGGTATCTTATAAAGGGCAGAGATTAAAAATACTTGAAAAGAATATAAGGTGAAATATTAAATTCTATGACAAAATAATGACAGTTTATAGATAGTAAAGTGAAATAAAAGTACTTTGAAGAATTCGTTAATAATATATGGGATATAAAGGAAGGACGAAATATGGTTAGGTGATCACGAAATGAAAGAATGAGGAAGATGCGAGAAGATGCTTTAGAAAAGACCTGTAGGGAAAAAAGTAAAACGTCATGAAATTATCTTTGACATCGGACTACGAGATAAATTTATTTAAAAGTTCTCACGGGTTACATGTTAAAGACATTTTGTATTATGATTATTTGTTATGTAAATAGACTGGGAAAACGACAAATACATACTTATATATGGACAATGTAATACAAAACATAACTGTCATCCTGCAGTAAGTCTTTCTCAAATATTAAAACATGGTGTATCCATTTCTTGAATAAACTACCATCTTAAAAACAATAATATGTCTCTTAACAATCATACTAAAAGATGCAAAGTGATGAACTATTAGCACACGTCTTTTATTAACACTGTCATTAAACTATTAATGAAAATTAGCGACATTTCATCCTTAAGTGAAAAGAATCTTAGCAAAGATAATATAAGATTCTAAGACTTTTCAATTCATTCATGAATTGCTATTGTGCTTTACGGCAGTAAAATGATGATAAAAGGAATTGTAAAATGTTGTATATTAAAGATAGTTAAATTTTAAAACTTAATAAGATAATAATGATGATAAACAAATATAGATCTACTTACTACATAAAACCCTAATTATATGATGACACTTGGATTAACAGAGAGCATTCATTTACAATATCCACCCTCTGGGGGGAAGAGGAAGATATTGAGGTTGTAATTCTGCAGCTATAAAACGTTTTTTACCAGAACAACACACTGAATGACCCAAAAGATCAGAACAGAAATAATCATACCATAAATGGCGCAAACATAATATTCTCAATTACTTATTCCTTCTAATCTCCTAAATCGTGGAAACGCAGTTGAGGTTATTGAACAATGGACGCTGGAAGCAAGCCACGCAAACCATCGATTGGTTCTGTTGAAAATCGTAGTTATCTTCATATATCTATGGACGTGCTGGATCCTTGCCAACCTCTCATAATACTGAGGAATCATGATAAAAATTGAAATGATCAAATGAGCGGTACTGGTATTATCCATGAAAAATACACTGAATGAATTCTAGTAGGTGAGAACAATGAGGTGCCATTACTGATTTGATGCTTGAGATTTTCTCATCTTAATATGTTTGTCTTTTTCTCTGTGTATTGCGGTAGAATTTAATGTCACATGCTCCTATGCAGTACAAACAATAATTTTTATGAATTCACATTCAGTTCTGTTTCTTATAAGGTGAAAATATTGGGTTGATGAGAAGTACAATGTAAAAATTTACATTGTAAATTTACATATAAATATTTATACATACTTCTTGCTTTAAGTATATAATCTCGTAAATATTTTACAGCTTTCTATTTAACTTTTCCTGTTTGTATGTTTGGGCTAAATCTTGCAATTGAATTTTAAACCAGTTTCCCCCAACCAATGCATCTGAAATTCGGTAAACTTATATAAAACTGATACAATGCAATGTTATGATTCATGACTCAAATACTTTTTATCAACCTATCACTGTCCAACGAAATTAAGTGTATCTGCTTTTATGAACATCTCACAAACCAAAACTTTTTAAGATACATTCAACATAAAAAAATTAAATCATTTTCAGGGATAAAGATTTAGTGTGTTCACTTTTATTAGGATCTATTATTGCATTACCTTGATCAAATCTTAACTTATTTCATTCATTTTATACATGGCTTAAATAAATGCTCGTTTTTTATTTAGTATTTTATTCTTATTTGACTTATTATTGTCGCGTAGATGCAGGCAGCGGCACCGGCGTTGCCGAGCAGTGACGCGCCACATCCAAACTGGCGACTCGCCAATATACGTATATAAGGTACCGCTCGTAGCGTTCGAGGTGGAACGGTTGCCACCGTCCTTCCTTCCTACCTGTACTTGGCGTTAGACCTCGCGTACTTGGCGTTAGACCTGAGTACAAATCCTTCCAATGGTACTTGACTAAACCTCGCGGTCCTGAGTATACGAATTCTTCCAATAGTACTTTACTTGACCTCGAGGTACAGAGAACAATTCCTTCCCCTTCCGGACGCATCTCTACACCTCGGTTAGTTCGGGTGGACCTCCCGGTACTGACTAACTCTCTCCTAACTTCCGACTTCCGGCCCATCCGCCTGTTGTCACGGTACTCACTACGCGTGTGCCCTCCGTCAGGATGGAGACCCTGAACGAGTCGCTAGTAAGGGGCGCAGCTCCAGTAGGAGCTTTTGGGTATCGCACTGGAGTCATTATGTAAGTGTACGTAGATGTTACAAGAAACTGCTATTGCCACAACTGGACTATCCCTATTACTTTGCTCCCTCTCATCCTTTGCTAAATCTATAAGAAGTAGGGATAACTCCTAAAGTACATGCCCTTGCTAGTGAGGAGACGGGAATATCATGACCTCCTTCTCGCTTAGGCAGTTGGAGCTTGGAGTCTTAGTATGAAAAGCCACGTCATCCTTTTCCCCTCCACACGACAAATGGCGTCAGTGTAGGGTTGCATAGCTATTTCACTCCCCTCCTCACGACAAATGGTATCAGTGTGAGGTTATACTACAACAACACCTTATTTCCCTCTCCTCCTCACGACATTATGTTCGTCAGATAGACAGCCACCTGTCCGCGCGAACAGGGTTAAAGTACACAGGACCTATTATAAAAAAATGCTCTCCAGTTTTTTAATGCTCAAGTTTTAAGAAAGAAGATAATGTTAGAAAAAGATCCATAGTTAAAACAGAAAGAAATTTGTACAACATGTGTATAAAAGTCTCTGTTGGCTATGCAATGATTTATATGTAGGCAATGCTGTCAATAAATCTAAAGGAAAAATACAAAAAAAGGAAAGTTGACACACTCACTCTCTTTTGCATACTGGAAGAGCTAAGTTATTCTTCATTACGTTGCGTTGATTGTCGATTTGAGTATATATTCAAATTTTCAATTCGTTCTCTCATCTGCGAGTATGTAATATTATGATTACATATTACAAAGTCAAAGCAATTGCAATCGTAGGAAAGTAAATGAATGGGAAATATTGCAGGACGTATTGTTGTACATGTAATATAACACATGAATTTTTTTTTCAATTCTGAAATTTTCCTAGTCAAAATATAAGCGCGTTTCAAAATTTTTATATTGATGGTGCTGTACATTTGCTGTTTTATTCCATAATAATACATATAACGAAAAGACTCCTGATGAGTTTTTTAAGAACTAATGTTTCTTATTGAAACTATTGAATAATATTTCACAAATATATTTACAGGATCATTGATTAAATGAGTCTCTCATCATCATAAAAGAGTTACATTTGGTTAACTGGATCTTGAGAATCTTCTTGTAAAGGTTTAAAAAATTGAACTTTCAATTTGAAACAAATAAACAGAAGAATACGTATACCGCACAATATGAAGCAGTTTCAGGTATCGTATCATAAATGTATAAGTTGGTAAGTGAATGCTGGAAGGAATTAGTATTTCACTGAATTCTCTTGAAAACTGATTTACGCAAGTGATGATTTTATTTATTGAATAAATTTTGTTTATTCATCTAACAGGCAAACAAAAACATTTTGGTATTTTACTTTGTTGTGTTGAATACATAATTTAATGAATCGGGGTTGAAAGTGAACAGAAAGAATCCAACGATTGTGTATAAAAGTTTACTTTTCAACAGAAATACAGCACACATAATGGTGATAGCGGAAAAATAAACGTCACAGAAACCTCATAACAAATAGTCTGTCTATCTGATATTTAAACAATTTTTTTATCTGTCTATCTGATATTTAAACAAATGTTGGGGAAAAAGTTGCGCTTTGGTTAAATTGAGAACAAGGGACGTTAAGGGAGCTTTTTTTGCTCGAAAGATATGGATAGAATAACAAAAAACAGTGAAAGGAAAGACGACAGTTATGTTCCAGAGCCATGCNAATTGGGTATGTGGGTGGTAATAATTGGAGGACATTGATTTGGATATATTGAGTTCGTTATTTTACCAACTTCTGAGAAGTGAGAAATCTTATTAAATGAATTGTCATGGCGCATGTAAAACTGCTTCGTATTTCATACGACTTCTAGCATAATGCGCGGTCGATAAGTAAGACTCCATCGATGATTTCTTTCACTATTAGATTGAAATCCATTCGGGAAACAAGATTGATTATTCTCTCAAGGCTTCAACTCTCGTTTCCTTGTTCCTTTAAGTTCTTATCTCCGTAAGTGATAGCGTGTGAGTGACGTTACGTCGATCGATGCAGATTCATCTCTCTTTTTGTTGCCGCACCATTTGTCAAAGAATTCTTTCGCGTCTTTAATACTATCACATTTGAAATCTAAAAAAACATATACCTAAGATTTACTATGTTTTAAAAAATGCTCAGATTTTAATTTTGGATGCACAGATAATTTGTAAGGAAATTTCTGACTATCACACCCCGTGCGTGTCATATGTTCAAAAATATCTCACACAAAGTGTTCATCAACAAAACATTTACCATACTCAGATTGGAGGTTAAGTATATATTTTAACTGAGATATGTTTTATTTGTATTTTCGAACATTTTTCATAAATTCAAATATTCAAGGTTGAATAAAAAGTTTGCTTCAACTACAAAGTAAAGGATATAGGATTTTTAAATGGTGTTTGCCTTTGATCAGAAATCAATCGGAAGAGTTGTGACTGGCTGGAAAGGATTCTCTTCATCGAATGTTCTTCAGTCTGTTATTGCACTTCCCTTTGATCTGCCGGGCGCCACGAACACAGAGTAAGCTTCACCCTGCGCATCAGTGGAGCGGATTTAGTAAGACTTGGAGACTCCGGAGGTTTGAAGACTATTGAACTCTTTTTCTACAATGGCGTTGAGTTTTTTTCATAAAATCTGTAGAAAACACATAGACGCAATGGATCAATATGGAAATTCATACAACCATTTTGAGCTATATATAACATAGAAACATTTTGAGGTTCAATGTTCTCCTTTAAAAATTGCACGTATATGTATGTTTATTTCTCTTGATAGCTACGTCCAACAAAATTTTAAAAAAGGTGGAATATGTCCAACAATACAAAAGAAAGAATTTTTCGATATTCTTTCTAAAATAGTCATTTTATATGTAGAAAATTTGTTATGTTAATAATTTGGTAATATTGTTATGTAATGTCCATTAGTATTCTTAATATCTTTACTTCCCTGATAAAATAAAGAAAAATTACGTTTTGAATTACTAACGGATAAGGTATTAAATTTATTATCGAGAGATATACCTGACCAAATTCATACATATAAGGCTATACACGTAAGGCGAATCAAAATGTTGAATATTCTTATTTAGTTCCAAAAATTCCGTATTCTTCAAAAGACCAGTGGTGAAATATGATTTAAGCTGAGTCTCATATTCATACAATATCATAGTGTGGATTGGAGTAATAACTAACACTATCCTAAAGGAAGTTATTGATTTTTATTTTTAGATATAAAATTACATGTTCATGAAGTAGGTGTTACTCTAAATTTAAAAAAGGGGAACCATTTTTCAAAATGTGTTCTATTTTTTATCTTTCAATTGTGTTTACACAAATTGTAATTGATGTGTAATACATCCCCACGAGTGGCATTTATTTAGAAACTTTTGTAAAGACAATCATATTAAACCCCTCTGATGTTACATCACATGGAGAATTTTCTTCCAGTCTTTAAAATTTATATCAGTCTAAATGTTTCAAGCAGAATGCATTAAGTTTTGGACAACTGAATACAAGAGTAATGCAAACTGTAACATTGATGGGTACGATTTAATACTATGCTGCATATAAGACATGTTTTGGATGTGTGTATACATAACAACATTATTATACAATGCTTCGTAATTGTGGAATGTAAATGGAAAACGTTCTATGAACAGAAAAATATTTTTACAGGAGACACGCGAAACCGATTAATTTGACAATAAAAAAATGTGAAAAGACGTTAGATTATTTTTTAAATGTAGCTTTTAAGAAAATGGTGCTTTTAAGAAATAATATTTTATCCAAATTGAAGATGTTCCATTGAACCCTTTGTATGTATTAAATAATTAAACTATGTACAGATGATCTGTTGAAACCATTGTAAGGGCCAAACAATTAAAATATGAAGAATGTCCAGAATTCCACCTGTTATTTCCAAAAAAGAAAAGGAACACTCCAAATACCACTGATAGTACTCAAAAGAGTATACAAGCCATTCCTAATAACTATAATTTTGCCTCGGGTAACAGAATATTACTAAAAATATTGTAAAACTTAAATATTACATATTAATTTCTCTGACTAGTTGCGTAAAATATATTGGCCTCGCAACGATATACGCCCACGCAATCTTTTGACCGTCATAACAATTAATCTATCAACCCAAGGCACTTAAACCGATTATCGCAGCATTGGAGTAGTCAAGAAAGACGTTTTTCGCGAAAAACAGAAACAAAAATTTGAGAGCTGTTATCCATTTAAACGCATCAAGTATATTTTCTTCCTAACAAGACACAAATTACGATTCATTCAGAGGTCGCATAAAACTATAAAAAAGTAACTTACAGAAATGAATAGCATTAGACATATTTTTTTTCATAAACTTATCAAACAACAGATTATGTAAGTTGTGAACTGCTCATGTGAAATAAAATTGTTTTCTTTCACTATGTTTAATGAATGCTGTGTAATGAAAATACGACAAAATGTTTAAGACCATTTACTACAAAAATATCACTTCATGTTTCCTTTCTGACGTACTACAATAAGGACTGAGGCATATATAATAGAAAGTATGTGCGATGGTTTTACTCCTCTAGTTTAATATTATATTAGTGGAACGTTGGGTAGAAACTTCATGGAGATTCCATTGTGTCACGCGTGAACCGGAGGTGGATATTCACGATGGAGGAGAGAAAATCGACGTGACGGAGGAATTTTTGCTCTGCGTTGCTCCCGGGAATATAACTTGAGCAGCGTGAAGCCTGCTAAATAAACAAAACTGTTGGAACGCTAAAGCGGGCCACAAGAGATACCGAGGCAACTCCGCATTCTTTAAAGCTCACATGATGACCGGAGATGCCCACTGCGCTATGTATGACAGATGAAAAGAATTAT
>NNCF01132411.1:223025-262086 GCA_002313205.1 Laupala kohalensis | reverse complement strand
TATATATATATATGATCTTTCCTTTCAATTTGAGCACAGATATAAATTGGAGAGATTATAAAATTGATTTTAAGTACTTTGCAAGTAAAATCGATTCTTATTTTGATCACTTTTAGACGATGGTTTTAGACTTTTAGAGAATACATTGGTTCTTATTATTTATTATTATTTTCAAACATACGTATTTTACCAAACTATACTTTCTTTACAAATCCATAATTTGCGTGTCGGTTTGCGAACTTAAGCCTTAATAGTCTGCAAAATTTAGTTAATACTTCACCGTGCGCCGTAGCATTTCATATTAGAATTTCTAACTTAGAAACCGTTAAATTTGGAAGTAGATCAAAACTTTGAAATGAAATCTAACCCAATTATAGCTCCATCACATTGTTCCGAAACTTTCTCGTTTCGAAATAAAGTCGTTCCACGGTCTCCCGCCGAGCGAGTATGATCTCCAGAGAATTTCAAAGAGATGTACAGCAACTGCGAATAATTCTTAGTTGTGACGCTTTCATCTCCCTCTGGCGATGATACAACTCTATCCCTCATTGGCAAAAGACATTCCTCTCATCACACCACTGGGATTTCGGACACAGTGCTTGGGATGACGCTTGTTATTAGCGACTGCGCGAGGATAATTAGGTCAGCCGTTTTCGGATGTCCTCCAGGAGATTCATCGAGTTCATTAATGAGGTACGCTGGGAACAAAAGCGTGAGATGACGCTCATCTCTGTCCCGCTCTCTCTCCCCC
Source organism: Laupala kohalensis (assembly GCA_002313205.1). Lineage (NCBI taxonomy): Eukaryota > Metazoa > Arthropoda > Insecta > Orthoptera > Trigonidiidae > Laupala > Laupala kohalensis. Next base: position 261,335 of record NNCF01132411.1, on the reverse strand, counting down.
GTTCCCAATACATGGAAATATCCAATTGGTATTCTCAGTCAAGTGAAATGTCATCACTGTCTTTCTCTCTTGGCATTCTAATTAAAAAACTCGAATTGACGATTGATTATAGGGAGTCTCGTTTCTGAATGCACAGGTATGGAATGCGAATAAACTAAAATGAATCCACAGAAATAATTGTATATAGGTGCACTAAATTAGATTTCCACTGGTTACAAAATTTTAATGGAATTCTGGTTTAAGTCTGATTTATCACCCCTACGACATTCACAGTTTTAAACATACGGTATGATTACTTCTTAAGTTACTTTTTATGGGTATATTAGGAAAAACTAAAAGTGCATAGTTACTATTTAGTTCATCAGTTAACGAATCACTGTGAATTAATGATTTATTTTGTTATTTTAGTATTCCTTATTGAAAGGAAAATAGAAAATAGCTTTCTAGTAACAACTATAAAATATACATAGATCTGGGATAAGCATTTTTCAATTAATCACATTTCTTCTATTATATCTTCAAAACGAAATATATTTCTATTCTTTTCCCACTAGTTGTTTCTGTGATCATATAATTTTATAATAGTTATTAATTGGAATATGAACTATTAGATTCTTTTTTAAATTGTTTGGGATTTTAGGGAAATAATAATTATATTATTCTTACCAAACTATTTACATATTCTCGTATCCTACAATCTCTCTTTAATTATTTCATCTGATTGCATATCTTATGACAATTCTCTCGTGTAGTTTTGTGAACAGTTAAAACTATTGTAAATATAATCAGCTATTGTACGAACATAAGTAATAACTACTTTAAAAACTTGCTGTTAATCTTCACACAAAGTGATGCTGAATATAAAGATATTTGCGCGTGAAGTATGTATTTATTAGCTTGTATTGTCAGTCACTTCATAAAATGCTCCGATTTGCTTCTTTTTTTCATTGTCTTAGATATATACCAATTCGAGTTACATTCTAGGTGAAAAAATTTATCTCAATTTTACATGTACTCTTTTAACACTTTTTCAATAAAAAGTGCTCAGATGAACTTTTTTACAAGAGTTCTGTACAGCCTCATCATATTGAATGGTGATTGCATACCATTAAGTAATACTGAAATTTGTGTTTTGAATTTGCATTTTATTTTTCAATATTATGTGTATGTGGAAATATATTTTTCAAGTCTGATATCGTTTCTGATTTTTATCTATTTTCTTTTCTTTCCACGAGAGATTCACTACCCATTGCCTCTACAAAAATAAATTGGATGGTTTTGCGTTGCAAATTTTGTTCAAATGATGGGGTTTTGATATGGCTTTACAGGTACTTTGTATCACATGTATTCATTTGCAAAGATAATTTACTCTCTTCTGCTTTTATAAAATACATTTACATATTTGTTACTGAGCAGTCATTGTTACAGTAACAGAAAAGTAGTGGTGCGAGAATACTGGACATATTACGTCGTGTACCTTTTAAAATAAAAATCAATTAATCCCCGCGTCCTTTATTAAAATTATGTATCATATCAATTTCTGTCATTAGATTTTGAACGTAATGAAGATGTATTAAAAGAATATTTCGTAAGAAAATTTAACACGAAGTCGTAGTGAACTGCAGATGTGATAAAAATGAGTTCAGAATTGGATGAAATTAGCAACCTGGATATAAAAGAAGTATGATTATTGAATTTCAAGAGAAGTACAATTTTGAATAATGGTTGACTTAAGACAACACAGTAGGTGGTTACACTTAGAGGAAAATCAAGTTATATAGTTTTCAGAAAAAAAATAGTTTATTGATTTAAGACAATTACACAGATATTATAACACGATTCCACGAGTAACGCGAGTCGGGAGAGGAAATTCTTATAACTGTGGTTGAACTGTTGGAGAACTCTAGTTGGTTGTGTTAAAAATAATAAATAAAAATCCTTTTTAGAAACAGATCTCAATTTAAGCCACATACTACAAGGACAAATCAATGTATGTCGTAAACGTCAGTTTCCCGGATACCGTTTCAAATTACGAGCGCATCTTTGGCCAGCAGATGGTGGCATATGTATACGTGTCGTATGGGATGCGTGACATCTCGTACTCGCGCAGTCAATTAGAGGCAGTCAGTACACAATGGCGGTTGTGTTGCATGAATGTACACGAGAAGAACAGCGTGTAGTTAAGCGGTTTTTGCGGGCCAAAGAACTGTCCACAGAAGAAGTGCATCGCGAAATGCATCCCGTACTGTGACAACTCTTTCTGATCGAAAGCTGTGTTCAATTTGACCCAGAGGTTTAACAAGAGAAAGCAAATCATCAGAGACGGGGAGCGTTCTGGTCGTTCTTCGGAGTGTCACTTGCAGTAACAGTGCAGCGGGATGACCGAATCATTCGTAATGATCGGCGTGTGACGATCGATGACGTAGCGTGTGCAGTAGGCTGTTCACATGGTACCACATGGAACATCGTGCATGAGCCATTGCACTTCCGTTGAGTTTGTGAACGATGGGTGCAGTTGTCTGAAGAACACAAAAAGAACAGAATGGGTCTGTCCTTGTAGCACCTCAATAGGTCACACTCAGGAAGGGTAGGACTTCACGACACGAATTGTTACTGGGAACGAGTCTTGGGTTCACCACTTTTAAACCCGAATCAAAACGACATTTCATGGAATGGAAATATTCCACCTCGCCAAAGAATAAAGTTCAAGAAGATTCCGCAGAAATTCCACCTGTGAATGCCGCATCGTACTGTACTACTCTGTGGGTACTCCGACAGGCCATTCGCCGCAAGCGACCTGGACAAAGGGAGTAATTCCTCTGAATGACAATGCCCGCCATGACACAGTAAGATCAACGCAGAACACTTGTAACATTCTCCGTACAATTCTGACTTAGCCCCCAGTGGTTTTCATCTGTTTGGATCCGTAAAAATCATTTTGGTTGCCGTCGTTTTAAAACTGATGATGCCGTAACCTAAGAGGTTACTCGTTGTCTGCGACAGCTATCAAAGACTTCTTTACCACCAGCTTTCAAGAACTTGTAAAGAGATGGGAATGCCTGAATGTACAGCGTGATTATGTTGAAAAGTGAAATAAATGTCAGGATGTTACTTTGATTATTGCCTTTATCCAGTATTGCGACTTATTTGTTGACTAGGTAAAACGAATAAAATAAGTTTAGGTTTTTATTAAGGTAATTCCAAATGCTAATAACTACATACGTATTTAACATTAGTAGATCCTATTAAGAATAAATGTACTTATCTTTATATTTGAAAATTATTTTTAGCAATTTTTAAAGTTGAATAATTTGTCTTAAAAGAAATATAATGTTTTAAATATTTTATGTTGAATTATTTGCCTTTAAAAAGCTTGTCACGTAATAAAGAAATACATACTTTGACAAGTACTTATTTAACAACCATTCACTATTTTATGAAATTAATTGATATATTCTTCTATGAACATTTTATGAACATGAAGAGAGTAAGTAGGTTAATTTTTATTAGTATACACTAATGTGAAATATGTATGGAAGTATTAGCACTTGGGATTACTTATCTTTATAAAATCTAATTTTATTTTTTTCCTTTTAGTATTTGCCTTAATATAAATTGGTTTTTAAAAAAGGATTTTTATTTTATACTTAGTATTAGTATTATATTTTGTTATTTATTTGTCTTAATAATTAATTTTACTTGTCCAGATGTTCACAATACTAAAAAATCTTTTTAAACACAAGCTTTTCTGTAATATAAATAAATAACATTAATTTAATATCATAGCGTTCGTGTGATGCAATTGTATGGTATAAACATTCTTTTAAGAAACGATTGTAATGATAAGAAAAGTTATTTGACTATTCGTAATAATGCGATAAGAAATTATAACGAAAAGGTGAAGGTTATCCACTTTCTTATTATTTTCTGTATAAAGAGACGGATTGAATTTCAGGGGTTTCTTGGCAATAATCCACAGCGAGTTATGTCGGAATGAAGTCGTAATTTAAAAAGAACTTCAAAAATGATTTTATTTGAATTAGACATGATGATAATGCATTGTCATTGGGTTTATCTTTGTGTGCTAAATTTCAGCTCAATTGTTTGAGGGAACTGGTTTAAAATTCAGTAGCACGATTTGGTCTAAACATACTAACATGATAAGTTGAATGAAATGTTGTAATAAAAGGAAAGACGGTGGTCCCGGGAGTGGTTACTTAAGAAGTCTAAATTATTCCACGTGAATCTCATCAGAGTATTACACCATGATTGAGAGGATTGTTACTTGTGTATGCCAATAGCTATTGTACCTTCTGAGTTTGGTACCGACCTAATTTCGTGACCTGCGTTGTTGATGAACAAAAGTACATAAAAATANTTTCCCACCCTCCAGAAGGCAGTGGCGGATCTAGACCGTAATCAAGGGGGGCAACCGGGGAGAATTTTTGTTTAAAAATATACAAATTTTATAAATATTTCCTTTAAATAAAATGCATCAAATAAATAATGAAAAATTAATCATCCGGTATTATTAATAACAAATACAATTATGTTATTAATAACATTAAAAATTATAACTAATAATAATTAATAATATAGTAACTCTTTTACGAAGCATGCCATTGATCAACTTCAATTTTATTTGTTCAGAGTTCAGATCCAATGATCCCTATCTGTTAAGAGTCCAGGCCCCTATAGATCCACCACTGACCAAGGGTTTTTTCAGTAACGTTTGGTGCTTATCACACTCCTGGGTTTTCAGTTGGAAACGAAGGGGATATTGGGGTAAATTCGTACAGTGGCTATTCACAGATAGTGAAGTTTTGGGTTTATGCCACGAAATTATTTCAAAAATTGTTTTGTTTCTTATTGATTTCGTTGAAAAACATTAATTTAAGTTTTTTAGAGAAACTCATTGTGGGTCAAAGTTACAACATAAGATTTGGAGCCAATTCTTAAATTTAATCAATAAATATTTATATCTGATGTTATTGTTATTTAAATTAATAATTTCTTGTCTCTAATAAGTATTTTTTTCAACAGGTTTTTTTAAACACAAAATGGGAACATAATATCATTGTTATAAATTATTTCTTAAATCTTGTTGCAAATGTTGTGAGGGTAATTGCGGATAGCACATTTATTTGAATCCCTAATAGGTAATTATGGTCATAGCTATCGATATCACAACTATTTTCAAAGAAGATTTTCCAAGTATTTCAGTTCACTAAGCCATACATATAATGTCATTGACTGCTTATCATTAATTAGCTGATACAAGTCTGTCCGTCTTTACTCCTTCAAGTTCGCCTATTACCACACGTCTGCTGTTTCTTTTAGCAGGTATATGACTCTATAACAGGTTATTGTGGAAAATATAATATTTATATAAAAGGACGATAATTTCCACAATTATCACAAGCCAGGTAATTAGTACACTAATGTAATAAATCAGAATTTGGAAATTATTATTATATTGCAGAAAAACAATTTTCTCTGTGTCCGCAATTACCTCTCTTTCCCCTACACCGGATTTCTGGATTTATTTACTGACACGGACGGTGAGGTAATTCGTTGCACTGAGAAATGCGTTGGGTTGTATTTCACAGGAGCGATATGGGCGAATGATGAAGCTTTATCGTAGAGGATTCGGACCCAATGGAAGGAAGAAACTTCACATCAAACAAAAATACAGAAAGATTGTGCACTTCTTGGAGCGTGAGATTTGCGATATCATTTACCAGTTCTGTTGGTGTAAAGGATTGGATGTAGAGGAGAGTTATGAAACGTTTCTAGTTTCTTTTTGTAAAACAAGAAAACTACATGATCAATTTGGTGCTAACGCAGAAGAAGTCTTCATCTTACGAAAAACTTATCTCGGGACTATTCAAGAATGTGTCAGTGTGAATAAGGCACCCTCTTTATAAAGGAAGTTAGAAGCAGTTTATCTTTCAACTATTTAAATAGATTTTACAAATCTGAAATCAGTTAGTGTTATTAGTATAAAAACATATCTATATATTATTAGTTCCAACATAATACTCCTTTTCATTTGAAAATAATTTTGTATTTGACTAATTTTTAAGATCATTTACCTATGGTTATATTCATGTAACCTTGACAGAAGACCACCGAAGATGACAACGCACGTGTAAGTTGTCGAAAACCGCTTTATCACAACAAATAATTTTTGGGTACTGACAACTTTAATTCTCTTTCAAGTTAAGTAAACCATATTTATCACCATCATCTCATTGAAATATTCTTTTAGTCAAATATTATTATAGTCTTTTAGGCTAGAGACAATTTTTTGTCTACGAATTTCTGAGAAATCTATTCCGTTCATTTCTTTTATGTTTTCCCACATATTTTATTTATCTGGAATATTATTTCTACTTCGAAGAAAAAACATAGAAGAAATGAACACAATATATTTCGCTGGAACTTCAATATAGTATTTTTCAAGAAATAATCCTCGAGTAGTAACGTCTTCAATATATATCACAAAGAAAAAAAGTTATTGGAAATAATGTTTTAATGCCGTACCAAGAATCGTTGAAGTACGAAACTGCTCAACAGCGTAGAACAATGAATGCTTCGTTGGCTCGTTGCCGGAACAATAATAGACGGGAAACATATTAGAAATTTTCGGAGTGCAATGAACAGTTGTGTTCTACGAACGTGATCTTAAACTTCTTGTCAATTATGTTATGTTAAATGAAAATGGGAGACGGGACGGTGATTCGAACTCGGGACCTTGATCAGCGCACTCATGCGCTTACCAATTGTGCCATCACATTCGCCTCCCGTCTCCGTCATTGCAAGTTGTAGAGTTTTGAAAGATAATATAAAAGCGTTTGTTTTTGGAAGACATTCTTATTCCTTGGGTGATCCATCTATTTTATTTCGTGTTAATTAATTTGCGTTTTATTGGAGAGCTACAATTGCAATGTTTTGGGAATGTTTAAATAAATACACTGAATTTGTCTTCGGTATTTAGGCAATTGTAAACATCTTTCTAGGTCTCACGCAAATGATTTGTAAATATGGATAAATTTGTGCAGTTAAGCTGTCTACAATACTTTTAAAGGATTTTAAGTGGTTTTAGTTTATCTTCAATGGTCAACACTTGAGCAAGGTTATTGTTGTATTCCGAGTTAAACACTTCAGAGGAATATAAGATTTCATTGTTAACAATAATCTGATCTAGCAATGTTTGAGATGAATTGGAGAGCGAATGGGGTAGTTTATCGCTGTTACAAGGTTGAAGGAGTCGATTAGATTTTTGAATTGATTTATGGGTGAATTTGTGTAATCGGATGCACTTAGGAAATGTATGTTGAAATCACAACATATTACGAAAGAGTTTTTGGATTTTCATGTAATACATTTTAAAATAATATTAAAATTTCGAAAAAAATATGTTAAGATCTGATTGAGGTGGCCTATAAATACATAAAACAAAAATACCAATGCCGGTCAAATTAACAGCATAAAATTCGAACACGCTATCAACGCAGAAGTTCTCGTAATCTGACAACTGAGAAGATATAATATGAATTAGAGTATTTATAATTCCTAATAGAGGGATGAAGATAAATAAAAATAATACTTACACAAGGTAAATTGTTAAGAATTTTTTTACAGTTCTGGATTTACCATAGTAATTGCTTCAGTTTGTGTTTAGAACGGAGTTCTGGGGAAAATTGTTATGTAATTTTATACACATCGTAAGTATGCCATCTCAAAGTATATTCTATATACTGGAATTTATTTATTGGAAATTCAGGCTTCAACACGGTGGGTATACATGCGGCAATGAAATATGGAAGGACCGTGGGTCAGCTATGCCGTCTGAAATGTTGGAAGGCTCGGCACTTTAAGTATGGCACGCAAACAATTCGTTGGGTATTAGCAAAGTGCGAGGGTGCAACACGGTTTAAATTCTAAATTGTCAAGTGGGGTTTTAATACATCAACGCTTTCACGTGGAAAAATTAAACTCGCTGATCATTAATTCTACACACGCCCCTAAGAGCTACTTTTACTTCTTGTTTATTCGGCACTAATAACATTGCTTTAATCACAATAAAAATTGGTTCTAAAATATTATTACATGACCTTACTTCATAATTCCGCAATTTATGAACGAAAATAAACGTACAGACTAACATCAGATATTACATAATTTAAATATTTTCCATTAAACATTTCGTCTCGATCACAAAAATGCGAGAAGAGTTTTCGAAACTTTTCCTCAACTTACTAAATACGACTCAAAGAATATTCAGGAAATTTCATAAATACTACATTATAAACATGATAAATTTCTTAAATCATATCATGCATTTATGAGTGTAATTTTCAATAATGATTATTACTTCTGTAACTTTAAATTTATTGTCAAAAAACAGTACAAACTGCGTATGACCACGTGGAGGACAATAAACTAATTTACTCTCCGGAAGCAAGCAAGGGACCATGATTACTTCACTAAATGGTTACTTCACCAGTAACTAAATTATAAACCTTGAACGAAAAAAATATACTGTTTATTAATTTATTCATTTATCAATATTAACATACTCGTATATCAGTACGTATTCATAAATTTTATATGGCGTAAATATGAATACATACTGAGAGTTTCCAACGAATACAGAATCTACAAAGTTCTGTATCACCTAATACACCCAGTCTTCGTGTTATTCTCACCCTCAGCTTGAAACTTTGCAGAGAAACACGTTTAAGTAGCTTTGTTCCTTAGGTCTCTCACGCTCCATGCGTGTGCAGTAGCTTCAGCAACACATCTCGCTTACGATGCGTATACGCATCGTGTGTCGCAATGACGCTTGTTCACCATGCAGGGTTACCAACGGAAATGCCGTCGTGGTCACTTCATTTAACGACCGATTCCATTGCGGAACTAAAGAAGAAGGGAACATGAGACGAAATTAACCCTTTCTTGACTCACTCAAAATATTAAATATTTTTATTTAACATTTAATATTTAAAAGTCTGCGATATATCGTACTATGCGTTTTCCTCTCAGAAAACGTTGCGTTTTATTTTGAAAATTGACCTACGTAGAAATTTTAATATTATTTTATTTGTATACTTTCATACATTGTGACACAGCTTCTGAAACTGTTCACTATACCAACAATGATTAAAGCATGTCCACTATCCAATCCATTGAAAATAGCAAGGATATAACTCTCTCCACTAAAAAAAATGTATTTTTTCTATCAAACATGTATGTAACAAATTGTTATGAATAATGAATTTCTATGTGATGCTCACAATCACAATATACAAACTAGTAATAATACAACTTTGTCCCACAAATACAATATATTATTTTGTAAGGTTGACTCTGATATTATAAAAAGCTTATGGGTATGTCTTGCGACGGAAGATTAATATGATTTTTATTAAATAAATAAATATTTCTATAAATAATTTTATATCAGACTATACAACTAGAATAAATATTTCGATTGGTTAAATATTTCTTATATCTAATCTGTGAAAGCATAATAATAATTGTTGTGTTTTAAGCGAACACAGATTAGCAAGAAATTATTTATACTACAGGTTGTGCTTAATTTAACTGTCACAATAAATTTTCATAATCATAGGTTATATTATTTCTATGATCTTCTGTGAACGTATGAGACAAATTAATTTGATAAGACATTCAATTCATAAGTTATCTTTCGCAGACGTTTGAGTGCAGAATTAATAGGAATCATCAATAGTGTGATAATGGATGATAGTGTGATAATGGATGATAGTGGGTGTGGAAATAGATTATTCTAAAACAGTTTTGCAGTACTGCCCATTGACCGGTGAAAAATTTCTGCTCGTCGCAGCGGACAGCAATGAGATTCTTATAAATGATAAATATTTCTTCACTTCAGAAAGTGTGATTTAAAAGAATACAAGATATACAAAACGGTAAAAATTATAAATTATTGCCATTAATGTAACAAAAAAGTTTTAAGATATACAATTGAACTGGGATTTCTCAAAATTGTGAAAAGTATAATTTTTCAACGAAATTTGTTTTTGTAAAATAGTTAATCAAAAGGATTACAAGTATCTCAAAAAGAAGTCAAAAATGTCCCTACATCTCTTTTCTTTTGTCGTTATATTTGTTTTGTCTTTTTAAATTAAATGGTACGTTACTCACAAAACAAGTTTTCACGTAATGTAGCGATATAGGGCCTTAGCAGTCTGGAGGCTGAATGCTAAAATTCATGTGATCTTCAACATATGAAGTGTTTTTGTCTTGTAAATTAATTTGTCGAGTGAAATTCGCCCCAGATTTTTATATTGCAATACGAAATATACTGAAGCCAAAGAAACCCTCAAATATATGGTTTGGACACAAACGTGTTTATTAATTTGACCATGCACCATTATTTCCTAATGTAAGTAAATTAACCAGTTAGTTTGGGAAACAAGTGTTAGTTTGGAATTTTGCTTCGACGTATCACAGTGACAATCCTACAACTAGAAATAAGAATACTCTTTAAAGGAGGACCATTTCCTTGAAACCACTCAGGAAATAAAAACATCTGATATGTTCCCAGATGGAACTTGTAAATAAAATATTTTACCCTTGTAGAATTTGGACACTGAGAGATATATGCACCGATAAGTAATATTGTGAGTGCTCCGCAAGCGCATGGCATTCGTGACTCAGGAGGAACCACAAAACAGAATGATTTTAACATTCAAATCAGAGCGCTGTTCATCGGGTAGAATCGTCTTAAAATCTCATAAATTTGCCTGCATAACCATTGCAATTAAAACTAGCATTATGTAGAATGGACTATTTAGAAAGTAAAATAAGATTGGTATCATTAAAGTATTTTAATTGTTATTAAAAACGTATTTTTTACTTACAAACGATTCACACAATATATATTTAGTCATGTTTACGTGTGCTTATATAATTAAAAACAAATCAAACGTTCCTATATATCATGAACAGACATATATTTACTCGAAAACATAAATAAAAAAAATAACATACACGTTTCAATCCTTTTCGTGGATCTTCTTCAGGTAAAAAGACGTGAGCCCATTGCTCTTGAGTTGTCAATTTTGCCTGAGGATGATTATTAGTAGAGCAATCAAAACTTCCGAACAATGAAATCTTATTTTTCATAACTCCAATGAGATTAATTCTACTTCAACAATAGGTTTATTTTTTATTGAAGTGATCTTCTTTGCATTCACACTTGTGAAAACGCTGTTCCTAGGATTCTGCTTGCAGCTCACATCTTCAGGCTGATTGTACTCCGGCAGAATTTTGTGCTTTGTGTTAAACACTTAACAAAAGATAATTTATTTATGAGAATTATTTACGTGTGATTTATTTATGTTAGTTCCTATTCTCATAATGTCTGATTGATATTACTAACACTCGAGATGACAATCATTACTTTCTTTGTCAAATGGGTTTTTCCGAATTTTTTCTGTATTTCAAATACTACTCGAATTATTATATCTGCTTTTCTTTGAAAACGTTGTTAATTGAAATACTTTAATACTAATTTTATAACAAATATAATAAAACATATTTCACTTTTAAGAACGTGACTGAGTAAAACAGTTGTCTAATTTTTGTAGTCCACGCAAATCTTCCATTGCTACCTCTTCCATACCAGACATTTACCGTCTCCCAATTTTATATATACTAAGTAAAAATTGTACATTAAAATGAAAATATTAAAATGCTTTCCCTTTTACCTGATATGTAATTGTTTGATATACAGAGTACACTTGTGAAATCGATCTCTTATAATTGATGTCAAAATGAATTACAATTATTGCATGGAACACTTGCTGTCATTTAAGAACCATTAATGTCATTGCTTTTGACAAACAAATCTTTACGAGATTTCTCGGTTCTTATTTATGCTCAAGTCTTTTAAGAACATCTAAAAATTCAATTAAACAGATCTCACAGAAGTTGAAAAGAAGAAATTGGGTTGGCTAAATGATCCGGTTTCGTAATATTTACGACGTTCTAAATGAAAGGAGAATTAATAAAAATTTAAAAAATCAGGAGTTCTCACATTAAAATTAATTTATCCAGTCCATTCTGTTTTCAAGAAATCTCTGATTCTTGAAGAATGTAATTTTGATTGAAAATCAATTGATGTTTTTGATTGTATCTTTCTCATTTCAGTAAATTATTTCAAGAATCCTGATATCGTTTATGTTGAAATTAGATTTCTCTTTTGCTTTGAATTCTTTTACATACTCTATAAACTGTATTTTTATTAGTACTATGAGATTTCATCACAACGACGAGAAATCTACTCCAGGTATCAGTGAAATATGCATTTATATTTTTAATGAATCTACGACTATAATTGATGAAGAGAATTCACACATTTCGAAGATACGTAAGAATTTAATTCAGATTCACTCATCTTAAGATTCTCAGAAAAATTTCTCTGAAGTTAAGGAGTTGAGATATCCCGTGTGAGATATGACTGTTTTCATCCTATGTTAAACCCCGAAACGGGGAACAATCTCGGGTTGAATCTAAGCATTACCAACATTTCTATCACCATCATACCATTAGAAAAATTATGTAATAGATGCGTCTGAGATTGCCTTGCCACGTCTCCAAATGGTTTAAGCCGGTCTTCGGACTGCAATCTAAATAAGAAGTATGACAACATAGTCATTGGTTTTATGTGTCCATGAGTCATGTCATTTTATAAATCACGGGACTAATTTTAACTAAACTTGAGAAAATAATGTTAGTATAACAGAGGGAAAATGTAGTCGAGGTGCAATATACCTACTACAAACTCTGTGAATGGGGTGAAAGTATAAATTGAAAAACGTTATTGAATATTTGCTATACTGTGGTAACCAACGACTAAGAACATATAACATTGAGTGTTTTTATAAATACAACTAGTATTATTAAAAAAAAGAATCCTTTCGAGATTCCTACTCCAACCGTGACAAGAAAGATCCAGGAGGAGAATACCTTACAACAAAGGAATAAAAACCTACCAATTACGTCTTCAAGCCAAGCAACTAAGTATTTACCAGTGTGGACTGTTTAAACCAATTGTGTCAGCGAAATTACGTTCCACGCGCCAGGAGATCTAAATCGTGATGACGGCTTCTGTTGTCGCACAGCAGGAAGGGGTTTGTTTAAAACTGAAAAATTTCCCTATCTTGACATTAAAAATAGAGTTGTTATTATCAACCAATTACATGCAAATTAAAAGGGGATAAACTATGTATTGGGTCTTCCAAATGATTTCTATCGTGGTTTAGAACACTACAACCATTTGGTGTAATGCGACAATTGTTAACAAAAACGTAGGAAATAAGAATTAAACGCATCTCAGCAACTAATTAACGTACAGGGCGATTTGTTATATCTTTTTTTATTATTGCAAGGACTACTTTTTAAAACCATAAAAATAAAAAGAGTCGTCTTTAGCAATAAATATTGCAAGAAAATGATACAGGGGTTTTCAATTTTTTAATTTGGATTTTATTGCTTTAGAATGAAAACAAATTTATTCTTGTTGATTCAGGTCTCCTTTACACGCTATGATTTATTTTACACAGTATTTTAATACTTAACGTATTTTAAAATATTGAATGTATTCTATACAATTTCATGAAGTCAAGACCATTGATTTGTTTTTTTATCCTTCATGGAGACCTATTTCTTATCGATGGATGCCTTTTCCTCTTTGAATTTCTGCACAAAAGAATTTGACTTTCAGCGAATTGATGTACGTAAATTATTATTCCTATCCCTTGAAAAGAGCAAAAGAGAGAGATGAAGTAGGAAAGAGCAGGACAGTGAGAAAGAGGACCCACAGAGTTGGTGAGTGCAACGTTGCGCGGCACAGATCCAGGAAACTGACTTACAGCAGCCTTTGATGTTGAACGTGACGGACCGAGAGAAAATAAGTGGGAACAAACTGGAAAGGGGATGACACCGTCGTTCTGTAATGGACTCAACGAGATCGGGGGTGTTTTTATGTCGCTTGGTAATGGATGGAACTCCATAAGTCGTAGGACGAGCACGTTTCATAAAATGGAGTATGAGGACACTTTTTAAGGAGATAGAACTAATATTGGAATATGAACCAGTCACTGAAACCAATATCTAGGGGAAGATTGAAAAGAAAACGGACGCTTGTATGTAATTCATATATAAATCCGTCGAGAAAAATATATAAAAAATAAGAGCAAAATATGGCCATTTGGAACAAATGAATTCTCTTGTAAATTTCTGAAAATTAACAATCATAAAAAATCATAAAAGTGATTAAACAAGATTAAAACCCGTAAACTTATCTTGCTTCCGACACAGAATGCTGAACCTTGAAAATGACTTGTAAATTAGACAACGGATTACTTTTCCTCTTCTAGCTACCCACATTAAACTTCCCATAGTCAGTGGATATTTACTGAAATGACTTCATCTAGATGCACTTAGCTCCTAATTTTTGAGAAGCGCTTAAATCCCTATTTTCCTGCCTCATCCTCTTACTCTGACTTTCAAGACTATCATCCGCATCCGGTTACTTAATAACCCAGAGATGATAAATGCATGCTTCACGTGACAATCAAGTTTATTTTGGCCTCAGGAAATTTAGTTGATTTTTCTTACCCTCACACAATATAATATATTGAGATACGTTCTTTTTTGCAGCTTAACAAGAATATTAATTTTTAACTTAGTACTCTTGTTACTACTCTAACATTTTAAAACCACATTAATTCATAAATCCAAGCCAGAGGTGACCCGCGATTTTTCCTTCAACGCATGCTACGGGCAACTACGCGCAATTGCGGGCAGAGTAGGAGGAGAGAGACTCGAGATAACAATAAGAAAACCATAACCATATCTAGCTATCCTTGCCCTAGTGCATCCGATATCCCCTCCTCAGCGAAGTAGTAGGCAGAAATTACCCTTTGCTTGCCCACAATATAGCCCCAGGGGTTAAATGCCCTTCAAATACGGTATGTGATTTTTCGAGGCCATTTCCCGTTTTATAGGTTTTCTTTTCTTTAAAATTATTCATGTTCATTTTATCTCATCGTAAATACTAAATTCTCTCTACGACAATACTAAAAACAGGTATCCCATTGGAAAATATTCAAAAAATTCGTATGTGCGTATTTCTATTTTATTAAATACTTGACTTCAGTGAAAAATTAAAATAATTAAAAATGTATTCTTTTTTAACCTACATAGTATCTTATTTTTGGTTTAAGTTCTGATAAATGTACTTTACAGAAAAAATAATTTGTTTGTGTATCGAATATTTTTGGATGAAAAATTCAGTAAAACTAACAATATAGCGCTAAAAAATATAGTAAAACTAAATCTTATTATGTCAAGTTTTTTTAAATTTACTGACACAGGAAATCTCGAGCAAAACATATGGATAGATTCAGTTTTTAGAGGAAATTTCTTGTACTGAGACAATATATACGCTCTGATTTCATACGAGTATATATCTCCATGTTAATAAATTAATCAAATAATGAATGCATAATAATTATAATTCACCGCATATTCCGACTTATTTTTTGAAATTAATTTACGTAAAGAACTCCGTAAATTATCGCACATAGATTTAAATTTCTCGGAACATTTGTATTTGGAAGTTTTAAAAGATAAATGTAATTACTGCGTCCAGATATTTATCTTGCTTAGAAAGATTCATGTAAAATTGTCTACAATGTGCGAATAAAGCGTTTTAACTGATAACTTTGTTGTTGTTTTTTGTTGCACTCTGATTAAAACTTTCAATTGTTACTTTTCTTTTATCTATAACTTAATATTGTGAATTTCGTAAGCTATGATTTAATTTCAGACTTATTACTTTAGAAATCTAGAATGCACAGCAATATTTTACGAAGATACAATTATTTTTCCGGTTCTTCTATACCATTCACGCAGGTACTTGTACAGACTAACAATGGCACTAAGTTAGTTTTTGTCTTATTAAGGAAAATGGCGTAATACATCTTCAAAATCTGCTCGTGTATAGTCTAGAGTTCTCAGTAAAGTAATTAAATGTTGTTTTCAGTTTCAAAGTGTTATTACTGAGAAGCGTCAAATAGTCTGAGGCATGGTACACGTGCCGTTAACAGAGTTTCCTTTGCAAGTATCCTTCTACCATATATTTCGCTTCCCAACTCAACTTCAATTTCTTTTTGAACTGACACAAATTGACAGGGAGTGTTCATTAAGTCTTTCTCCACCAAGCGCTTAATCTAACGCAGTTTGGCGGCCGCGGGTTCCTGTATCGTCTGTCTGTTCAGTTAATTGGAGCATTAAAGCAGTTATACCCAACTGATCTAGGATTTACTTGTTATATTGAGATCTGAAATGATGATGTATAAAACGAAGGGTACATTAATATTTCCCGTTTGAGCACGCCATTTTATTGGTCCTTCAAGCGTTAATTTATTCCTGAAAATGCGTTTGAAAGTTGTGAGAAGATTATTACAATATTCGGCTTATTTTAATTGTAAATTTTTTTTATGAAATAAGCGAAAGAAGTGAGTGTTTTCCCATCACTGAGTTCTCGAAAAACTTGCTCCTCCCTGATGTGAATGGTATACAGCTCGTGATATATGGGACTGATGAATGGCAGAGCAGCCAGAAGTGAATCGAGGAAAGGTATCAACCAGATGACTCGATTTGTCCCAATCGACAAAGACTATTTAGATCAACTAGTTTTAGCACTGCAGTTTTCCGTTTATAAACAGAAGTCAATAATTTTCAGCGACTATCTACTGAATAAGTACGAACATCAATATGTATAATGTTTCAGTATTCTTAAATATTATTTTAAAATATTACAAAAAAATTGTCTATGAAAACCTATTTGCCTTGAATTCATTTATCGTGGGTACTTTATTTAATACTTCTTACTTACAAGTGTTCATTTCCATACTTTCCAATTTATAAATGTTTTCTACAATTAAATATGTCATTTATTGATTGCCATAAGAAACATGGTTCAAAGAAAGACATATTTTATTACATATTACGTCGTGGTGCCTTTGATAATTTTATGAATATAAAAGATTTTGGCCCCAATCGCTCTCACATTACCCAAACAGTAAAGAATACGTTATTATATTCTTCACATTCCAAGGAAACGATCATACTACTTAAAACTTTTCTTAGCCACAATTTATGAATACCAGTGTGACTGATTTTTTTTTATTTTTTTTTTTTGGGGCTTTAGGGCTCGTCAACATCAAAGGTCATTAGAGCCCTTAAAACTTGTACAGGTAGGGAAAATGCAGTTACGCACTAGGGAGAGCCAACATGACTCTCCCCGCGTGTGGGACTCGCCGAATGACTCAGCCATACCCACTAAAAACCCTCCTGAATTACAACTCAAAACTCAAATCCCAACATATCTCACGACTTTACTAAAAACATTTAAAAAAAGAAGAGGAAAGAGGAAAATGAAAGATACCCTAGCCCTAATAGCGTCGGGATCGAAAAGAACAAGAGGTGACCAAGGGAGATCAGGAAAGAGAAAGGAAGGAGCATGGCACAAGTAAGTGGAAGTAATGCCAGACTCAGCTCGGGGCCCCGTGTTCGCCAAACACGTACTTACTCGATGTAAGTCCCCTGGGGGAATGTGACTGATATTTTGATTTAATCTTCACTATTCATCAATTTCATTTGTAGTTAAATAAGTAATTAGATATATTTATAATTTTTATTATGCACACCAACACTTCTCGTTCCTTCATTAATTAATTGCAGGGTTGGATATCTTTCATTTTCAACCTTTGATCGTCGCTTGTTTCCTTCAGTACGTTACGTATTTGTCTGGTTACAATCTTGTCCTTATTATCAATCCAGGGTTCTTCCAGATGTCCATTCCTCTTGTTTAGATCATTCCAATAAATTATATTGAACGCAAAGAGTGAAGTATTTATATTTACCACCTCAGTTTTATCGAGGAAAATGTCACATGACGATCCTAGAGCCAAGAAAAAAAGTATAAACACAAATATCTGAATTTCGTTCGTTGTGAAATTCCAAGAACATTTTATAAAATAGTTTGAGATATCAATTACTTCTACCTACGCTCGCGTCATGACACATCTGTTTTTGCAGGTGAATGGTTTGCAGGCTTGGCACGAAGAATAAACTTTCCAAACTGTTTGTCTCTGTTATTCTTCGTTATGTTAGTAAAGTGCTCCGATGTTATCTAGAATGTTTGGCATGAAGAACGGCGTGGGAGCAGTGTTCTAGCATTGTTAGTGAGATATGAGTTCATGTTAGTTTGGAGTGGTGGTGTCGTGCCCAACTGCTATGAACAATTTAATTTGCATCTTTTTTTCAATGAGATACTGATGTGCGTGGCAGATGAAACCGAGAATTGGTTTAGAAGTTGGTTTAGACCGTTGTCTCCAAAATTCTCCAGAAGCTATCTAAGAATCTAAGAAGAATGGGATTGATTGTGAGTTCAATAATATAGACCGTATTAAAATAATTTCTGAATATTTTGGAAGGGTATCATTATGAATACTCATTATGATGTTAATATTGCTAATTTATATCAAACAAGTGATAGAAATTAAAAACATATATAAGTTTATCTTAACTTATGAATATTTTACACTAACATGAATAATTAAAGCGGTATAATTTACGTTGCAATATTTTTTAGTAATTTTGTAATAAAATAAAAATTAATTCAACGTAACAAATCATGATTTTTTAATTAAATTAAAATAAATATGAAACAATGTTTTACTGATGGTGTAAATAAGGGTTAACTAAATCTGAGTTATAACACCAGAAAGACACTACTTTACTGGAGGAAATACTTTAAACGTCTGATATTTTCTAGAAAACATTTTATTATAATTTTGGTAGAAAAATAGGATCGATATCATATAAAATATGTGAACTTTAGAATAAACGAAAACGAAATTCATGTACTTCCACAAAGAAAAGAAAAACCAATTAAAAATCCACCAAAACAAAATACGAAATATAGATCTGATTAATGCTATATATTAGAAATGAAATTGCAAATTAGACATAAGTTTGCTGCTAGACGAATAGATCATCTAATGTCCATGTTATAGAGGTTTATGAGACGAAGCGTAAAAGAAGAAAGCATGGGTTTCCAGGGGACGCCCTGCTTCAAAGCGACGGAATGACTTCGCGCTTCCGCAGATGTCTCATTGATCTCGGGCGCAGGGGTCGTTAACGCATTAATTACAGACCTTCGCGTACCACAGCAAGGTCTGTTCCTGTCAGAGACGAATTAATGCCTTCTTCTAACTCTCGTTAATTTTTTTTTTTTGCTGAATACTCCAAAACGGAATCTTCGTTGTATTACAAGAACTAATATGCATAACGTTGCTAATTTTAATTTTTGTTAATTGCATTTTTTAGATCTTCAATAGATTTAAGACCAAGCCATCTATAGCATTGCTTGAGAAGAGAATTGAGGCATGAAAATGGAAAATATTCTAAGTGAAACAAAGATTTTTTTTCGAGCACCAATGATGCCAAAAAGCTTTTAGCTAAAAGCACGTTTTAGGTACTTAGAATGTTATTATTTACATATCTCAATCGTTCTATATGTAATCGAATTTTTTTTTTCATATAACTGAAAAATCATAAGATGGGGAAATAATAAAAACAATTATACTTACGATACAATAACTTTAATTTAAAATCAACTATGAATATTTAAAAATGTGTATTATGCTTTTAACAAGTAAATGTGTACACAAACACGCAATAGTTGTTGATTTAGTATCTCAGTGTTACATATATCTCGTGGTGATATGATCTTGGAATACAATATGAAGTCTCAGAAGAGGTCATTATCTTAAGGGATTTTTTCGGATACTTTGGGTAGGCACGACAGGTAGGTTTTCGAATCGCAAATAACTCGTTAACTAGATTGTTTCATATGATAGAACACTAAAGCAGCATTAAGCAGTATTTTGCTTCTTGTTTGCACCCCTTTCGCTCCAAACAAAATTGGAATTGACTCTCCTGTAAAATCGTAAAAGATTTTGAAAAGTAATTTGAAATGTTCAGTAGTAAAATATAGAGAAAAAATGAAGATATACAAGACTGTGTAAAGTTCTTGCGCTTTTCAATTATTAACTGAATAAGGCGCAATTTCTCGACACTATAATCTACACAAAATGCTGAATTTTTATTGCATTTCAATCTTAATAATATTTCATCCTGGATACTTGATAAGATTGTACTAATTTGAAAATTTCAGATAAATTATTGAAATATATGGATCTCTGAATTGCTTGGTGAATAATTCATCAAATTTGTACAAAACTTTATGAAACATTTTGTTCCATTTTAGTAGAAGTTTCACAAAATTTCATATGCAGTATTCATTAAATAAATTTAACTTAATTAATTAATTTAATTATTTTAAAGTAATTAAAATTCTAGACTAAGTGAATTGAGAGGAAGCAGATAATACACGAAGTTCGTATAAAATTAAATCATCTACTTAATCCAAATCAGACGGACGGATTAACAAACAGACGTATGGACAGATGGAATCCTAAAAATAATTTTTCTTTACCTTTATCAGAACCTTCATGAAGGACACCCAAAACGGATATATGCTTTAAANTTTTTCTTTACCTTTATCAGAACCTTCATGAAGGACACCCAAAACGGATATATGCTTTAAATGAGAGAGATGGACATTTCTTTCTATAAAATACAATTCCTCGTAAATTTTGCTTCTTAAACTCGAAATATAATTACGGGTTTTCGGAATTTCCAATAGATAAGGAATTGAAACAATTAGTTAGATAGATTCTGGACACAAAATACTCTGGATGTGTATTTTACGATAAATTATGAGAAGAGCTTGAATAAATTTGAAATACTTAACATAATTTCATGTTAGAGAAAATAAAGTTTTTGAAGAATAATTCTAGAGACATGGGGTAAGTGATATTGACACATTTATTATTTTTGCACGAATTAGCTATTGGCAATAAAAGTTAATTAACGGGTTTAAATGACAAATATGTCATACGACCTGCATCATATTGTGTGTTTGTGTAGAACGTAAATATATGCACTTTTCAATTTTTATTTCCTGCAGACATTTCCTTTGATGAAATTACTGGTGGGGTTTGATAAACGGCTAACTCATTCGTTCTATTTTAAAATGTCATTAAAATATAAATAAAAGACATTTGATTTGATGTTAAGACAACACATATTATCAATTTTAAAAAGACATTGTATTAGGTATAAAAATATTTATATTTAAGAAGATACTAGAATATTAGTTAGATACAATATATACTCATATTTAATGTTTAACTTCATGCAAGATGAACGAAAAAGTTTGGACAATTAGGTTTTTGAAATTATCGGTTCCAACATAAAATGCTTTAGGATAAAGGAGAATAATATTACGCGAAGTTTTAATAATATGACGAAAGATGAAGAGCTAGTGCCTCGAAAGTCTACTGAAATAGACTTAATGAACGTAAAAAGTAAAGAGCACTTTACGGAACTATCTTGATAAAGAAAATTATGACAAATTTTAACTTACCCGACGTGGCGTATAAGAGATCCGATTTTGAATATTGTAGTTTTCGTTATAAACGTTGAGGAATAGGCAAGATTGACTGTATACGAACATAGTGGAGTCGTAGGGTAAGACTATTCTACCCAGAAGCAAATGCAACTGAACAAAACTTCACAAATTGTTTAAAATAATTATGAGACAGGTTCGTAAATGGTAGTGCTTCAGCTTCAGAGGGGTGAAGAAATCGATTGTTAAATCTAAAAAAATGCTTGAAGAACTAGGATATAAAATTAATTATTAAAATGGATTAATAATAAAGAAACAAAATCTGAAATGTACCCAACTCAACTTTCCAATTATAATTCATAACAAAAAGATTATAGCACTATGCACCCTATACTACAATACAAACGTGATAACAGAGAAATATTTTCAGAAAAGAAATAACATATTATCAAATGCGATGACATATTTTAAAGATCAATCGTTTTAAATATATTTATCGTCCTATATATACACAGTACACTCCTGAACATCATATCTGCACATTCAAGTACAGATTGCATTCAAGTATNCATAGTGGAGTCGTAGGGTAAGACTATTCTACCCAGAAGCAAATGCAACTGAACAAAACTTCACAAATTGTTTAAAATAATTATGAGACAGGTTCGTAAATGGTAGTGCTTCAGCTTCAGAGGGGTGAAGAAATCGATTGTTAAATCTAAAAAAATGCTTGAAGAACTAGGATATAAAATTAATTATTAAAATGGATTAATAATAAAGAAACAAAATCTGAAATGTACCCAACTCAACTTTCCAATTATAATTCATAACAAAAAGATTATAGCACTATGCACCCTATACTACAATACAAACGTGATAACAGAGAAATATTTTCAGAAAAGAAATAACATATTATCAAATGCGATGACATATTTTAAAGATCAATCGTTTTAAATATATTTATCGTCCTATATATACACAGTACACTGCATATCTGCACATTCAAGTACAGATTGCACATTCTGCAATCTGTACGCAGAATTTACTGAACAACCAAAGTATTTCCTAGAATTTGTATTCTAAGAATCCGGAAGGGGGGCGCAATGTGCAAATGATTTATTTTTGTATTGAACTTTAGGTCTCGTCAACATCTGGGTCATTAGAGCTCTCTTTGTAAATGAAGTCGGTATGAGATGTCCAGAAAAAGGCTTCCACCCCCAATTCATTTGAAGTCAAATATCAAGTTTGGTGTTGATGCATCACTTTTTTTGTGAGTTATCGGAGTATGAAAATTCTTAAAATGCACGTACGCACACATATATACATACGATTTTGAACATCATCGCAAAATTTGAAAATAGCTTCTCCTGGAGCCATATTGCAGAGATGAAGAGATCTCAAAATATTTTTTCGACTGATTACTCAAAACTCTGTCTAATTGGAAAGTAATAAAATATTGTTTGGCGCAAAGAGTATTCTACGAGAAAATAAATATTGCAAGAGGACTGAACGGATCTAATTAACTGAGGTAAGTAGCGTAATATGGACTTATTACTACCAATACCACATGTTTGGAGAAGAATCAAATATATATTTTAGAAATACAAATATTGCGAAATATTTCCAAAGGACCTCGCCACATCATAAAATAATAAAATAAATGAATATATGATTTTCAATGTTTCAAAGTGTCAAATAATGAAGTAATTCATATCGATTTCATCTATTTGTGCTGGTGTCATGAAACAGCTCTCGCGTTTAGATGAATCAGTGAGATAATTTGTTTTGCCAACCTCTAATACGTAGCAGTGTATTCTATGATCATACATAATAATGAAATGAATGGATCGTTTCCCATTGGAAATTAGCATTTGTGTAAAGTAAATATGGCATTTCGAGGTAGTTTTGTTCATACGAGTAAAATGTGTGATCATTGCGATTATTTTGTTTGTAACAATTTACATAGTTTTTGTCATTATAAGTGAATACTTTTCCTTTTTACAAAACAGAATTAAGATGAGAATATGAAAGTGAGAATATAATTTTTGTTTGTCATAAACTTTGTATTAAAATGATAGTGTCATCATAATCAATTAATTATTTTTTATGATATTATTTATTCATCATAAAAAATTGTCTTTGTCGTATAAAAATATATTTTTTAGGATGATGTTTGATCACATATCAGTTTTTCTTACTGGTTTATACAGTCCACTCTAACGTAAAATTGTGAAATATAACCGAACTACCAAACTTTGACAGAAACTTCAATATGTAATAATAATCTTTCCGGCGAATGCATTTCAAAAACACAACGCCAGCGTAACCAAAGGCCACACATTAACAATAAAAGCAGCTTTTTTCTCTTTTAAGAGCATATTTTTAGAATGAGAATAAACAGAACAGAACGTGATCGCTGTCCCTTTGATTGGGGGAAACATATATCCCCTCCCACTATCGTGTAGTACTATACACGGATGATTTTTAAAATAATATTGAACATCAGTAAGTATGAGAATTGCATCCTTATTCATAAATGCATATTATATATAATATCTCTATCTTTACGTTATAGACGAAACTAAAAACTGAAAATATTTCTGCAAAACTTAGAGTGACTTTTCTGTTTTTTCTAATATATTATGGAAATTTAGAAAATAAAGCGCTGCTACTGATTTCTGTAAATTAAAAAGTTTTCCAGATAATATAAAACGGAGAAAAAACTCATAAAAGTCAACCAAAGATTTTCAGAAAAAGTTTCGACTTTTACCTTCGTCAGACTCGTTACTGAAGTGGTTCTTCGCTCTTTAAATTACGTTGACTCGCCGTCAGAAGGGAGAGAAGATAAGAACGAAATTTTTTCCATTTTGAGCTATTATTACTGTCTGGTTAATGCAGGATTGGTTGAAGATTCTAGGTAACAGCTAGAGATCATGTGATAAATTTCTTCCACGTCCACTTGTCCCTTCCTAATATAAATCAATTTAAAA
Source organism: Laupala kohalensis (assembly GCA_002313205.1). NCBI lineage: Eukaryota > Metazoa > Arthropoda > Insecta > Orthoptera > Trigonidiidae > Laupala > Laupala kohalensis. The sequence goes on along the minus strand of NNCF01132411.1, from coordinate 236,744 downwards.
AATTTGATGAATGGTTTAAAGTTGAGATCAAAACTTTCCTTAAACATTACCAGTGCATGGAAGTAAAAATACATGAATTAAATCGCAATGTGATACTTATATCCCACGAATTCTGGATTTATGATTAATTTTCACATAATGTGAAGGGAAAATGTTACACGCATCTTGGTAAGATCTAGGACAAATATACTATGGAAGAGTTGGAAAAGATGTAACAATATGGAGGAAAATATAATTCATGTATTCTAACTTTGTAGAAACTATAATTTTATTTCAGTTCAATCCATAAGAGTTTGTGTCTCAAATTTACTTGTTTAAAATTAATGGAATCATTAGAAATTTGTTGTATATTTCAGTCCTCATTGGGAGGCTTTAATTTCAACCAAGAATTTTAGGCCGATTTGTTCACCGCTTACTATGTAGGCAAAAATTCTTGATTAAGAACACCACTTTTTTTCTTTGTGCTTCAATCTTTTATCTCCAGTGCGTATTTTTCAAAAAATCACAGTTCTACCTGTGTAAATATTTCATACACTCAGCTAATTTACCAATAATAATACAGTTTAATTTATCAAATCGCTATATATGTATTGTAAAAGTGAGTTATCTAAGCAAATATTTCATTATATTAGCACGGTAATAACAGAATAGAATGTTGCACTATGAAAAATGAGGCATTCATATAATAAATTATTCGTATCATTCTTTTGAAAAATATCTTACGAATTATATAGATGAGAAAAGTGGTAGAAAAAAAAATCTGTAACAATGGCAGACTCTTTATGAGAAAGAGCATTCACCTTACAGAAAAATAAAGATAACTGTTGTTTGATACAAAACACATTATATGACATTATGAACATTATGTGAGACGTACAACGTTTGACCCATTATATATAATATAGCAAGAGTTAGAATCATTACCCTCTTTTTTCTTGGAGACTTGATTAACACGAGAGACGATTCAACAAGTTATGTTCATACTTTGTTTCTGACAAAAATAACTATATTATTTGATACTGTCGACTGTCGTTTAAATATAAAACAAACCAGACACCTTTTGATCAATCGGAATTAATACATGGCCTCGCAATACCAAATTAAAACTAATATGAGATCGGTAAAATTGGAAATAGCAATCAAATGAATTAGTGTGTGCAAAAATAGCTTACTCCGCGAAGTTCCATATTATTGAGGAGATAATTTTACCTATTTATTCTTGTTTTCTATGTAGTTCTATAGAGAACAAGCAATTGATATGAGCAGAAATATATATTTTTGATACGCCATTGAGCAGAATAGTAGGAGTAAACGAATGTTAATTGGCAATGTGCACATTTGCAGCAGATGTATTTATACATTTGTTTCAAAATTGAACAAAATTATATTGCAATCAAATGATAGGTTAATTACTTTCATAGTCATGAAAATGGAAGTGTACAATGTTTATTTCGAAAAGTAATTCTGATGGAAATTAAGTTTTTCTGTGACGTATTTTAGTAAACATTTTATCATTAAATTGTGAGGAAATATCACACACATCTCGAGAAAATTTAGCTCATACTTGAGAAGGAATGTTCTAAACCAATTGAAATTTTATTGGTGTTCATTTTGTTTATTTCGTTCTTATCTCACTTGTAAAAAATAAAATTATTGCCTATAAATTTTTGATATTAGTTCGTAAATCAATATACTTTTCATAATCCTCACATAACAGTGGTTTAAAACATAACTATGAATACTTTCACCATTTTACTTCACTTATTTCTGATGTAATATTTTTGAAGTTCTACCAATATTTGACTCAGATTTTGTTAAATTGAGTATTTTTGAACACGATACCTCGAACACGTTTCAATTTCGATTATTCAAATTTTTCTTTAATATACTCTAGATAATAAACTTACCGTCAACCTTTGTGCTATTTCCATCGACATTATTAATGTTAGCTTAGAAAACAAATACAAAATACAGACCATTTAATTCTCTTTGAGAGTTATATACTCCACATCTTTTCACTTTCTAATTACATAGAGTGTGTAAGGAAAGTATTGTAATCGGTGGAAAAAAAAATTGAGACCTCTTCGGATCTTTGCGAAGTGACTCCTGGAGAGTCTATTTTTAAATTTTTGCAATTATGTCCTATATCGTATGTGTATGCGTGAGAAGAGGTTTGCTTATCAGATATCTCACGAACAAATTAATGAAATGACACCAAAATAGAGAATTGACTTTGAATGCATTGGAAATAGGAGCCTATTTGTAGTCGGCTATTTCGACTTTATTTACACACCGTACTCCACTTCCGGTATCTTCAAAAACAAACATTTTGAAAAAAATGAATGTAATTATTTTCATTGTTTACTAAATTGTACCTTCAGATTGCTAAACAGCACTTCCGTACGTCACCTGCTGTCTGTAATTGAATAAACTGATATAAAATAGAGCAGCAATTTTTTATGGTTGTGAGGATAAATATTTTATACATGTTGATCAGTTTCATATGAATGTTTTATATAATTATGCATGTTTCACTTTTTATCTGTAAATTATTTTCTGACTTAGTTTTATTTCTATGAGGGCTGTTTACTATTATGAATTTTTCGATGATTATAATTGGAAGTATAGGTGGGGCACACTCCAGTTTTAGTTTAATTTTAATTATATAATCTTTGAATTATGTGAAATAGAATTATTATATTCCAATTATTGCTGAGTGAATTATGAAATAAATTGAAAACCAATCCAGTACAATCAGTAAAAGTACTTAATTTCATTTATACTTCTTAGTTAAAGTACTGTACGGAAGTTATTCTTGTATAGTGCTGTTGTTAAATTACTGTATATTTTGTTTATCAATTTATATATTTATTCTAGACTAAGAGCGTAATTTAATTTTACTACATGTTGCATTTACGTAACAGATACGTAGGTTCCCAGATGTGTAGGAAACCATAAGTGCACTAATTTTGATCTCATGATATTACTCAAATACGACCTCATACTAATCTGATTTGAATTAGTCTGTCATGTACACTGAAGTAATTTCGCGAAACAGATTGTAACAGTAGAAGCAGATCAGTTATTAGAGTTCTCGTTGACAAATGGCTTTCGACGTTTTTTAGTTGATTATTGTATTTTTTCACAGAATGATATTGGTTACTTGTCAATGTGTTCAAAGAAAACCAAAGCACCTGAAATGATAGGACAGTAACTTGCGAATTGTTTTCCGTGAATCAACATTCATATTTTAGTAATTTAATTTACTCAGAAATAAATATTTGAATATCCAAACAGCGTAGTAATTTCAATTGTGTTATTTACTTTTTTATTATTTTTGAGATCATGTATCTCTCGATACTTGACATTACCATTTCAAATAAATCATGTGAAATAATATCTTTTAATAACATTTTGCTTATTCTAGTATTAATTTAAAAATTTTCATAACGTCAAAGCGCATTAGTCTTTCCTGTCCTTTCAATGATGTTCAATAAATTATGGATCCATATGTAGAACTATTTTTGAAATTTGTGTTGAAGTCTGTGAAACGTGTGTTTGAAAGTCTTAATTATGTCTTGAATGCAAATAAAACACAGAGAGTACATTCTTTCAAAATATTTTGGGGCTAATTTCATATTCACAATTAACGTTTTCTAAGACACTTAAATTCTTGATGCAAGAATTTTTAATCAATGTGTAGCAGTTAATGCGAAGAATATGGAAAATATGGAATATGGAATATGAAAAATTCTTCCGAAAGAACTCTCATTATTTTCTCATTAAGTAAGATTATTCACCTCATTATTGAAATCATCTTAAACGATACTTATCTTGGTGCTGATAATTTGCACCAGCCTTCAAGAACATTACGCACTTCAAATCAATAGCATACAATTAATTTTTGCGTGTTGTCAATTAAATGTTTAACTAAAATAAATTTCATTATTATGAGAATTTTAGAAAATCTTTCGAACCTTTGTTGGATCGTTGATATTATATGTCATGATTTTATTATTCATTATAAGTAAGTTATACTATATTTCATGCAATTACGTGTACATTTCTGAGTTAGTAAATTCATTAATTGTAAGCAATGAGCAATGATCACTCAAGCTTGTTATTTATCACATAATACAAGAACAATACAAGTAGTTTATCATGGAATAGAGTAATAACCTAGATGTTAATATCCTGCCTTTCAAAGAAATCAATCTTTATATCTTAATCTCATAACTATATGCTTACATCTTGACGTATGTAGATCTTGACAAGTGTCTAAATGTCAGTAGAATACTTCTTCTGTGTGTTGGAACCTCGCAATTCTTGTTGGCGCGTGAAACTATGAAACAAAAAGTCTTTGTGAAATTTGTATTTGTGATACACGATACATAAAGGGAGATCACTCGGTTGTATTTTTCTGACGTACACAATACGAGTATTGTAGTGTCACCCAATGCTTTTATGATGGTGATGACGGAAGTCTAATGTCGTGAGTGGCACACACACACACACGTAACTGTGGTATCTAGGGCAGCCTAGCGCGTCACAGAGAAGAGTGGGTCAAGCGGTCGCGTACGTTGAGGTTGGTTAATATAAATGGGGGGGGGGGTTCAGAGAGGACTCACTCTCACTCTCGTTATTCATTTTGGGACACCTGGTTCATCGCTCGTCAGCGTTGTTCAACAAGACCGACTCCATGCCAGGGCTGGCCTGAGTATTTCATACTCTAAACCTCGGCTATGATACCGCACGCACAGATCCGCTCTCCTCTGCTGAATCGCCTAGTTCTACCCTAGTAAGTATTAAAGCACCTATTCTCGTAACCAGAGTTTCACTCGAACGGACCATCATTTTCCCTTCCAACTCCTTCTTTAACACAATGTTGGGGCCCACCCTAATTTCGTAGCCGCTCGCGGAATTGGAAGCAGGTCACGACACTAATTACAAATATTTTGATTCAATCCGAAGAATAATTTCTCCTCGTACTTATTGTTAACCATTAAAAACCGTTAAATCGCATTAGCTGTTGGGCAACGGATTGCAGACATCTCATTTGAAGATATAAACTAATAACACATACAAACCAGACGCATTAATAATGTAATGTGAAACCCGAATCAGCGCAATGTAATAGCGCATTGCCATTAGTACGTTGGGGATGCGTTGAGCACTGTGAGCTGCTGTGAAGTCATTACGTGTGGGAGAAGAATGAAAGGCCAGAGCAGACGCGATGTTGGTTACCTCCATTTCAGTGTTGGGTTTGCACGGTGTCGCTTGAAATTTTAATGAAATCGCAAATGCTGGACGTTGTGAAGTACTCACTCGGACGGACGTGCAAAAAATACTCGATGGACTTTGCTGGGCAGCACGGGGTATTCGGAAAATACAAGGCGTAACCAATGATAGACATTGAGAGGAACATGGAAGTTTGGACTGAGTGAGGCTTTAAATTTTAAACCGGATAAACTTCAACATTTCAACCATTCAACATTTTGACGTCAAATGACCGTGAAAAATAATTTCTTGGTTAAATTTAAAACGAGAAAAGTTTTGGAATCCAATAAATAAACGGTTTGATTATCCTAATTAATTTAATAGGTTTTTCAAGTTTAACGGAAATGCTGATGAAGTAGATTACTATATATATAACACCAAAAAGATTATATTTTGTATATCATTCAAATTTTATTTTGCAAATTCTGTTCCCTAGATTCTTGTACTACCATTTCTTTAGGCATATTGTTCTAGTGCTGCACCGGATTAAATCCGAATCATACATACAAATTGAGAAATATTTTTAAGATCTGGTGATATATGAAAAAAATTATGCAACTACCAGCAATTTCGATCAGTGAGGGAGAGTGGAGTATCTTAGAATAAAATCTAATTTATTTACACCACTGCATGTTTTGCCTAGTTGTGAGATCACATTTAAAACTCCTGTTTAACATTATTAAAGTACTATAGGAAAATATAAATCTGACGTATTTCAAAATCGTAATTGTCAATTAGTACTAACATAACATAATGTAGGGTAAAGTGGGGATAGACGCCGCACAGAGGCAGATGCCGCAGAGGTCGCTGTATTTCAAAATTTATTCATTACACGTACCGTAAGTGGTAAAATAATTGCAGTAAAGTTTTTCATAGATTTTGTAGTATTACTACAAAAATTATTTTATAAAATAAATTTTGTAATTACAAAAGTAGAAATTTCGTTCGAAAAGTAACTAAACAGCGCTGCGATATATTACCCCTAATCTTTGAACAGATGCCGCAGCTCTGTTCTTTGTTTCTTTGTTTTAAACTAAATTATGAATCGTCCTCTGACAGCGCCGAGAGTGTTCTGAATGGACTCTGAGGACAGTTTATGATTAGAACGTTATATTAATGAAAATCGGAAAAAATAATTTAAATTAAACTATATAACTTAATTACACTTTTTACAATACTCGTATGTTAAAATATTGTGTTTATTATAATTTCAGTATTTTAAATTTATTTTGTCATCTTCTACATTTCGAGATAAATATAGAATCTAATCAAAGACTTGATGTTCATATTGGTAGAAAATTAGAAAATAAGATGGGAAATAATAGTGAAAAAGTAAAAGAAATTGTGTTATGCATAAACTTCAAATGAAGGATTGCCAATAGAAATCTCATAATTATCGATGTCCCTTTAATATTTTAGAAGTAAACACTTTAATAAGTAGTACTCTATCTGAAATATACGAAGCCCACATCTTTTTACGTATGAGATATATGAATTTAATCACTTATTTTTCTCGATATTTTAAACATTATTTTGACAAGAGCGTGATTAGTCTGATAAAGAAGGCAAAAATAAAGTATAGCAAAAATATGCGAATAATAAATTCCGAAGAATTTGTGATAATAAAATAATAAAATCTACCACTTTTCATGTGTACATAAATTATAAATAAACCTTGTGGTCAAAAAAGGTTTTAGAATGGTTGTTGTCAGTTTAAATAAAGGTAGTATGTATGTGTAAGTGTATGTATGTATTTATGCATGTATTCGAAAACGAAAACATGAAAAAGGAATTCTTAGAAACACTTAACGGAAATGTCAGCCTGAATAGTAATACCAATTTACAGGATTATTGGATGAACTCCCGTACATCAATTCTTAACGCTCCAAAACAGTCCATGGAAAAAGCCAAAGGAAATAACCGCGATTGGTTTGATGAATACGATACGCAAATAACTGAGCTATTAAAGAAAAAGGAACAATCTTAAAATAAGTACCTCACAAACCCCACCAGACAAAACGAAAACACCTACAAATCAACAAGAAAATGTCAAAGACAAGTAAGAAAACTCAGAGATCAATGGTGGATTGATAGAGCANAAAAGGAACAATCTTACAATGGATTGATAGAGCAAAAGAGATGCAAATTTTTATAAAAAATGGCGATTCCTTCAGCCTATGCAATTGTATAAAAATTCTTGTAGGACCTGTGAAGAAACCTTTAAATGTTCTCATACATGATGATAGAAAAATAATAGAAACTATTGATGCTCGTCTAAACAAGTGGAGTGAATATTTCAAAAACTTGTATAATCAGTATTGTGAGACGGATCAAAGTTCCATTGACTTCACTTACACTGGAGAGGATCTCCCAACAGGTGAACTTCCAAGCAGGGCGGAAATACGGAAAGAAATTAACCAAATGAGAAACAACAAAAGTCATAGAGCTGATGACATCACGGCGGAAATGCTGAAGGCAGGAGGTGACTACACTCCAGATATGCTAAAACATATATTTGAACAAATATGGAGAGAGGGAAAGATACCATCTGACAGGAGAAACGCTTTAATTGTATCAATACATAAAAAGGGGAGCAAAACCAAATGCGACAATTACAGAAGCATATCACTGCTATCAGTCACAAGCAAAATACTGTAGAAAGTAATCTACATTCGACTATACCCTTACATCAACAGCTTGCTTAGCGACACTCAATGTGGATTTCGCGGACAAAAATCAAAAATTAACATGATATTTACAGCAAGGCAAATGATAGAAAAATCCTTGGAGCAGAATACATCGCTCTGCATAGCCTTCATTCACATTACCAAAGCATTTGACTCAGTTGATCGCCATATGCTCTTATATCCTAGATAAGATTGAGTGCCCACTAAACATGCTGAAAATCCTCAGATCGTACTATGAACAAACCTCATTCACAGTTAAGATAGAAAACATAGAATCACCTCCATTCGAAATAGAGACCGGAGTAAGGAATGGCTGTGTTCTAGCACCTCTCCTCTTCGTACTATATATGCAGGCCATCACACAGAAAGTAAAGAAAAAAGGCATAGGTGGTATAGCCATGAATTTTCGGACTGACACAAATATGCTGAGAACAGACAATACCTAAAATCTAAAACAAAAGTCGCCAAGTGCAACATCATGAACCTAATGTTTGCGGATGACTGCGCTCTGTTTGCGGGGACCTCGGCAGAACTCCAAGAGCAGGTCGAGCTCTTTGCAAGCGAATCCAAAAAGTTCGGAATGAAGGTTTATGAATCGAAAACAGAAGTCATGTTCATAAATTGTACAGCCTCCTCAATATCTTTCAACAGACAGATGCTTAAAGAAGTTGACACGTTCAAATATCTCGGCAGCAATATTCAAAAAATGGACGAATAGAAAGAGAAATTAACCACCTTATCAACGCAGCTAGCGTAGCATTTAGAAACCTGTCTGGAAACAGCATGAAATCAGTTTATACACCAAATTACAAATTTATAGAGCCGTTGTGCTCAGTACACTTCTATACGCTGCGAGAAACTAGGACTATCTTAGTAAAAGACCTTAAATCCCTAAATGTCTTTCACTTGAAATCGCTTCGAAGCATTTACAAAATTCAGTGGCAAGAGAAGGTACCGAATGAAGAGGTACTAAAAGCGCACAAAAATTATGACCATCATCAACATTATCCGCCAAAAAGGAATGAGATGGGTCGGGCATATTAGTCGAATGAACCTAAATCGTATACCCCAACAAGTTGCATTCGGATAACTAGAAGTAGGGAAAAGAGTACAAAGAAAGCCTCGTGCAAGGTGGACGGACCTTGTCAAAGAAGATTTAAAAGAAGCCAACATCGCTACAGACCAATGGAGGAAAATAGCTGAGAAACGAGGGGAATGGAGAAGACACATTTACACGGCCATAGAAGATGCACATCGCAGACTTCTAACACGAGAAGAGATAAAACGATCAGCGAGGCACCAGGATAAAGAACAGTACATATGGAAGTGCCCACTCTGCAATTTACAAAGAGAAGGAAGAACTGTCCGGCAATATGTAAACTCCCATCTATCACAAAAACACTAGGAAAACCCAGGGCTATTGGCACACACATCCGCTAATCCGACCTCGGGTCCTATGCAAATAGCGACCGTCTCTTCCCTATCAGTTCTACGCTCACGATCCAACAAGATCTACAAGGTCGCGTACTGAGTCGTCAACTGGTGATATAGCTCTTGAATTACTTTCGTTAGTTGTAATCTGACCAGATCGCCTCTGTAGTTCACTGAACTTGCAAAAGAAGAAATAGTCGGTCAGTTTTCTGCATTTCGTTATTCAATGTTAAAAGAATGATTCAATTACCATTGATTACCATCCTTTTATAACTTAAACTGTGCAGTGTGTAACAACCGCTTCTCCACTAGGTCGGGATACACCAGTCACATGAGGCATAAACATACTAACATGGTTACACCTACCATACAGCCTGCTAAAATAAGAAAACAACCATCTCCAGCTCCAACAACGCAACCACCTCCCACTCAGGCAGTACCACCACCACAGCAACAACCTACAACAGACAATCCACTGATAAGCACCGCCTGTGGAAGAAGATGTAGAAGCAAAGCGGGGATAATCTCTCACCAACGAAATACCGTCTGCAAGCAAATGCTGCGAGAACCAGAATCATCGGACACGATGCATAACTGAGTCATGTATGTATTCGTTCGGCAATTTGATGGGGAGACAGTACAAGACTTTTCCATCGCCATTTTTTCGCGCAATGGTACCAACGTACAACGCGGGCGATTGAGGAGATGAAAAGGTTGGTGATTAACAAGTATGATGCGAGGAAAGAAGGATGACGAGTGAATTTTGTGGTGGAATGAAGTGAAGGCGAAACGGGAGAATTTCGAGGAAACGCGCCGTGCCCTGAACACGCTTAGACCGCCACAGCAAATTCTACTTTTATCGACCGGTATTTGAACCAGCATCACCTGAGGTAGAAGTATATAAAAGGATCGTAATCAACGGTAATTGAATCATTCTTTTTACACTGAATAACAAAACACAGAAAATTGACCGACAATTTCTTCTTGTGCAAGTTCAGTGAACTACAGAGGCAATCTGGTCAGATTACAACTAACGAAAGTGATTCAAGAGCTATATCACCAGTTGACGACTCAGTACGCGACCTTGTAGATCTTGTTGGATCGTGAGCGTAGAACTGATAGGGAAGAGACGGTCGCTATTTGCATAGGACCCGAGGTCGGAATTCAATGTTTGCGAGAGCTGTGCATTGCCAAACACGTAACTCGGCGGGCGCAAAGTAAACATAAGGGTTTAGAAATATATTTGCTGAACTGATTACTCTATTCATAACGACAACCTACATTATGAGAACAAATGTACACGAAGTTGTTCAAGATATGAAGAATATATTAGGAGTAACAATATAAACCAATCGTTGTCAAATAACAATAGTAACAATATATATTNTTTCAATATGGATTTTTTGAATATGGAGGATGACGATTCCGAGAAATTTTATAACAACTTTCTGGAATTTCAATATTTACCTAAATTTTCGTCAGTGACCGAAATTAACAATAATGGCAAAAGTTCTTGTATTGATAATATACTCGTACTCTGTAAGTCTAACACATTGCAAACAACAGCTCATAAGTTTGTTTATAGAATAACAGGTAATGGACTGCTTTTTGTTAACGTAAAACCGAATTAGTGCTTGAGGTAAAAATTAGACAAACCAAATCTTTTGTTAATTACCGAAAACGTATTCATTCATGTCATTGTGAGAATTAAACTAATTTCCTTAACGACGACATAAATCACTCAAAAGACAGTTTTATGAATTTAATGAGCAATGTTTTATCCAAAGCGAGAGTCAAAAAAAATAAACCTAGGAATGATTGAACCTAGGATTTTTAGAACTGATCAATCTTACCAGAGAAAAACAGGTGCTTTATAGAAGATGGAAACGTGATACTCATAACATTGTATTAAAAGACAAATAAGTCAAATTTTCTAACAAAAACCACAATAAATTAAGACAAGCAACGATAAATTTCGAAAAATAAGGGATCAAACATCTTGATAATGACAACGAAAAATTATGGTCTTTTGTGAACGAGAAATTAGGTAAAAGTTATGACATGAGTAGAAAAATTTATAATAATTTTGTTGATGGAAAAGAATATGATAAAAAGTCGGCTCCAATCTAGTTAATGTAATGTTACAAACTAACGCAGCATTTTCCTCTCCCATGCCACAGCATAACGACCAATTTATTTTTCTGTATCCAGCTGATGAAATAGAAATAGTTAATACAATTAAATCATTGAAGGATAAAGCTTGCAGTGACAATAGTATCAACCCTGCTATATTGAAAATGATTTCCGTTTTTATAAGTAAACCTCTGGCTCACGTTTTAAATTTATGCACGGTTAAGGGTATATTTCCCAAAGCTTTTAAGAGTGCAGTTATAGTGCCCATTTATAAAGCAGTAGATAAGTCGAATTTATTAACTATAAGCCAATTTCACTTTTACCAGTTTCATAAACGATTTTCGAAAAACTGTTAATTTCAAGATTCTCTAAAATCTTAGGCCGTACTAATTATCTTTCTGATCTGCAATTTGGCTTCAGAGAGGGTCGAGATACTGCTTCAGCCCTTTCATGCTTTACAGACTTTATATACTCCAAATTATATAAAAGTAAACGAGTTATTGCTATTTTCTTGGAAATCAAAGACCTTTGACAAAGTTGACCGCAACCTACTTATAATTAAACTAGAGAATTTCGGTATGCGTGGTCCAGTCCTAAATGTATTGATAGATTGCTTAAGTGGTAGAACGCAAGCAATAAAAATTGATAATAACAAAAGGAATACAAAAAAGGTCGCAACAGGTGTACCACATGGTTCAATTCTTGGTCCTTTATTATTCCTAATCTATATTAACAGCATATTGAATGTAGCTCCGTATGGTTGCATTGTATCATATGCAGATGATACTATAATACTAGTTTCAGAGAATACATGGTGAGAAATTGCTTTTGTTACCAATAATTTCCTTAATATTGTCTACAACTGTCTTGTTTTAAACAAACTAACGCTAAATATAGATAAATAAGTCTACATGACTTTTTGTAACTACATTGATAGCACCCCACACAATTTTGATATAATATTAAATAACTGTAACTAAATCCGAGTACCATATGTAAAGTATATAGGAGTTCTCCTGGACTGTCATATGAGATAGGATATTCACATCAACAGTGTTGTTAAGAGACTTAAGTATTTAATATACGTATTTGCTACAGTAAAAGACATCTTAGATAGAGATTCACATATGATTTCATTTCATGGGCACTTTAATGGTTTACCCACTTATGGAATTGTAGCATAGGGTGCAGTGTTCGAAAGAAATATCAGGCCTCTTAAAATATTGAGGGAGCGAATCTTAAAAATATTTACTGATAAAACTGTAAACGAGTTTAGAAGAAAACATGATACAAATATATAAATTTAATTGTATCCTTTTACTCTTCAATGAAATTAAATTAAATTACTTAGGTTACCAAAATCCTACTAGGTTTGAAACTGTAAGACCTCCCACAGTAAATTTAAATGTTTGGAAAAGACGTTCTATATATAATGCCATTTCTGATTTCAATAAATTACCAAATGCACTAAATTCTCTTAATTTCAGTCAAAGTTCCACCTATGAAAAACTTAAAGATCACTTTGTGTTGCAATAAACTCGCTAAATCATATCTCATTGAACAGTCGTTCTAATAATTAAATACCGCTTTCACTGTTTGTACATTTGTTTTATTTTAATTTCACCCCTAGACTTTTTTGTAAGAACTGTATATTTTTTTGGTAAGAATGTATGTAATGTATGAATGTATTTGACAGATTTTGCAAGCTAACAGTTAGTTGTGTTTTATTCAGAATATTACTTCATATGACTCATGTATTTTTGTGGCGTGTTTCATCTTCTGTATTGTTATAAGATTTGGTTTCTTGAATTAACTATTAACATATATCATAATTCACTTTGATTTATCTACATTTTTGAACAGAGTACCTATCTAATTTCTTTTTATTATATTCTAATTTTATTGTTACGTCTGATTTTATAATGTTACTGACATTCATACTTTAAAATATGGCAGTGTGTATTGTTTTATTATTAATTTTGAATTTTTGTTAGAATGACTTAATTTTCTATGATTTTATTTCTTGATTTGTTACTTCTTATATATTTTCAGTGTATTTTAGCCAATTAATTCCTCAGTTCTTGCTTTTGTTTGTATTTTTGTAAACTAATTTTAGATTGCAAGTCGTCGTACAGGTTATTCTAACCTCCTGTGGAATATATATATATATATATATATATATATATATATA
>NNCF01132411.1:210144-222969 GCA_002313205.1 Laupala kohalensis | reverse complement strand
TGCTGTGTGTGTGTAATTTGTGTATATTATGCCTGTAAATAAAAAAAAAAATGTACGTTGGTTATCTGAGGTTGTTGGTACATTTAAAGAATATTTTACGTTAAATTTCACATTCCCATTATCTCATTTATCAGATACCAACAACGGTTTCTAAGATGTGTTTGTTCAGGGTTTTGTTTAGTAAAACATACCCAAAACGTAAGAATTTACTATTTATCGTTCAATAAGGCGAATTCCTTTTATTTGTTGACATATGCCAAAGTTTGTACGAAACAAAAAAGTTAAAGTGTCCTTTATTCTCAGAGAGACAAATTACGATTCTCTTAACTGTTATATTTCCTGATTGTCCAATAAATCCCGGTTACAGCGAAGAAATAAATACAACTTTTACAGCTGTACTAAAATCTGAAGGAAAGAAAATAACCCATCAATCTTTCATAACATCAACCCCGAATTTGAGATGTTTTTCTCTTGCTTGTGACGCTCTTCTACATGTACTTTAATAAATCCCAAGACGGCAAAGCAATCTGAAGAAGCAACATATTATCTGAGCTTCATCTTATTTTTAGTAAGAATGGAAATCCTTGTACTCTGGATACCATAGGGTTCGGTTTCCAAAATTCTCTTATGTAAACGCACACCTTCTTTTCAAAAAGTATATTATACTCCAGTCATCACCATTAAAGACATTTTCTTTGCTCAGATGTATTCTATGTCATTAATGTAAACCAAACTATTAGAACGGGGCAATATTCTCGACACTTTTATTTATTTCTTGATTGTATTAATAAATACAAATATTTGCATTGAATTGTTCTATTCATAACATGAATGTGTGGCATTAAAGAAGCGCAAGATGATACATCTTGATGACGAAGAGTCATCATCAATGTTCATGTTATTGCTGTCATTTCACGAGTAATACTTTATTTTTACGAATTGTTTTCTTATATTTTGCTTACTTGAGAAGGTAAGGGATACTCTCTGAACGGTTCTAATCAGCACAATGCTAGGGACGAGCAAAGGCTGCTTATTTGGTTTCGGTCCTGCAGGTAGAGATCGCTCTTTTCACAAAGAACAGCCCTTAGAGACTTATACTACTGCACTTGTTACTTGGATATTTAAGAGATAACCTGTCTCATAACGACGACCTAACAGAACCGCTGTCATAAGTTTCTTATCCAAACATTAATGAATAATAATAATAAACTTCATTGTCAAAAAAGCTGTAGCAAGCTGCTTTATGATCACATGGGGGGCAATAAACGACGATACTCTCCGGAAACATGCTCCGGGTCATCCCATCAATTTTGATCATTGCCCAAGGACAGTGGTTGATTTAATATTTATAAAAGAAGTCATGTAACAAAGAAGTTATACATTGAAGATATTAAATCTATTACAAAATTCGAGATTAATGATAAGAAAATTATTTAGTACACTTCCACTTGTGTATAAATCAACCTCTATACTTGAAGGAAAAATCGGAGAAAATCCCAGGTATTTCTTACAGATTTACTTGAAATCATTTTTACAGGATGATTATGATGTAGGAATCTTGCAAAATTTAAGTAATATTTTAGAAACAAGATGTATTATTCACTAGAATTATGGACACAAGTGTGACTACCCGAGAAATGTGGTTGAAACTATTTTTGACATTCTTGAAATGTTCTTTTTGTGGTGAGATCTAAATCACTCAGGATATAAATAGAGACGTAAAGATAAAAGATTCTAAGGTTGTCTATAAAACATTGCGTCGCACCCCTGGTGACCAATAGTTAATAATTCCGCGTGACTACAACATTTCATTGCCTTTTGTGAAACATATTGTAGTAACATACTGCTTATTGCATTTAGTGTATTCGCGAATACCACTCTCGTAGATGATGGATATTACAATCTCGAAGAGAATCACTTCTAAAGGCAGGAAGCGAGGATTTGTACTAAGCACGTTATACGCAGTTCATAACGATTTCATCTATGCCAATTTTGATGTTCTGAATTTCACAGAATAGAGAGCAACCGGTTTCCTGTATCAAGCTAGTATTGCCTTCCATGGCAATCCGCGGTAACCGATGGGATTAAGAGAAAAATTATTTGAATTTGGTACCCGCACTTCCAATCATTAGGTCAATACAGTCAATCAACGTACTTACTTTTATTGTAACTCTTTTAATTTTCCTATTTAACAGATGTCTTACTAAATAATTAGTAAAATAGATATTATGCTAGCACTTGAAGACTAATTTGGATTAGAATATTTAAATAATGTATAACTTCTTATCACACAAACAAATCTCAAATTTATTCACTTACTGTAACGTTAGAAGTATAGACAATTTATCAACAACTAAAGTATGGAAAATTAAATATTAATAACTACTGATCCACCATATCTTCTTCGACAAATTTCTTTAAAATATTATATTTTATTATTGAGCGTATTCGTTCTCAAGTTTTATAATAATTTGAAACTGATTTTTTTTCAGTTCCTCCTCTTCGTGACTTAAAAACTGCCGTCGGATGCGTTGAATATGTTCATCATACAATTTGAAAACATGCGGTCAAATATTGAAGACTGGTTTCCAGTCAAGAACTTTCGATCACTTTCTAATCATTGTAAGCAAAGTTTATGAAGAAATCCCCATACCACGGTTAGCACGTGTCCAGAGAATCACACTAACATCAAATTCAATGATTGAGAACAGTAGACAACCAGTTTGGCTAAAGTGGTTCCTATTTTAGATTATTTAATAGACAAACGATTATTAATTAGACTTACGAATTATAAAGAAATATCCTCCTACCCATGCAACATATCAAGCATTTAGCAAGTTTATTTGTTTTTTGTCTGGCGAGTTATTAAATCTACAGTTACAAGGTAGGCAATAGAAAGTTGAATTAGATTTCTGTCAAACTGAGAGGAGCATATAGACAATTTATTTGGTTGAAATGTTTCTGCACTTTTTCTGCATCAGTCTGACTGAGTGGGTTTTATTATCTGTTATCGAGTAAAGCAATTTCGCTCAAAAAAAACAGAGAAATATTTTCATAAAATAGATGAAATGTAAAATGTTCAGTAATGTATATAATTTTAAATATATCATTTTCTTAGTTCATTAGTGAAATAGGTGTAAAGGGGTAGAAATTTTTTAGGCGTTCGTCATTCGCGCTAGTGGCAAATGCATATTGTTTTCGCTGAATAGTCTAAGTAATTGAGATATAATATTGGTCCATGTATTTAAATTTTGTAAATTTAAACATCAAAAAGATAGTTTCTGAAGTTTCTATATCAATGAATAAAAACCGCTGAAAATGTTTGGTGCGTGCTACTGACACATTCATCAACGCAGAGAGATAACTATTTAAGGCTAAATATATCTATTTTATTTCCCCATTCTGACACCACGTTTCGCTTCGAAAGAAACTAAGTTTCCTCTCGGGATATTTCCAATACGGTCTATGATAATTCATTCAAAATTCATGAGAATGTTTAAAGATACTGTCAAATTCTAATTAATTAGGTTTTGTCATTTCTTTACCAACAGTATAAAAATTTAAAACTTAAAAAAGTTACATTGTTTTAAATTTCCACTTACACCATAATAAAACAATGTTTTCCCGTCGTGGTCACGGTGTCAGCGTGATTGCTCACCAGGTTATCCCTGGTTCGATACCCGGGAGAGACAAGGTAAAAATGTAGCTTTTCATTTCCATGTCTCAGTTTAAATAGCTCCATTTCAGTTTCTGTAGAATGCGATATATTTTTCTACAAAGTGTGGTAATATGCAAAATATTTTTGACATAATAACATTTCATTTTGACAGAATGTCAGAGGTCATTCCGGACTGTTTTGTAACTGGCAGCGTTCTTGGCCCTTTCGTTTGCCTACACAATGATCCTTTCCATCGTAGTGCATGTCTAAATGCACATTTCCTTGGTATGTCAAGAAGGTGCGCCACATAATTCAACGAACATACGTAAATCTTTCATGCTATCATCACATCTACTTGTATGTTCTTACTCTTCCTCAATGCAAATCAAAATTTTAGCAATATCCTCTAGTTCCATACGGAACCCATAACTTGTAACCGAATCTAAACAGCTTCCTTTTTAAGAATTAATTTTGCCTATTGAGAATATAATATTTCACTGTCATTTCGTTGACCGAGAAATTCTGTTGAAAAATTCCAAACCGCTAAAATGAGGCATAAAGGCAGAATATTCCGATAAATAATATATGTTCATTTGGATCGAAAGTACAATCTCGGCAATATTGATGCAGTCGCATAGTAAACTGAGTAATAAAATATATTCTAATATGTACTCATAAAACAGGATCATCTCCGTTACTTGTAATGGAGTCAAAACCATCGGTTTTTCCAGTTCATTATGAGTGTTGCAGGTGCCAGAGTTTTGCTATTGTTTTGTAAACTGGTCCTGATTTTTGTAAGAGGTATGTTCGCCATTAGTTTATTTTGTTTTATTTAGCATTTCTACAAATAGTATGAAAAACAATACGTCAAAAATGAATAAGTAAATCCGCACGCACGTAACTTATCGAGTACATTAACATACGGCTCTTCTTCATTTTGAGCAACAAAATGCACTTCTGGAGATCCTGGAACATCATTTTCAGCCGAATAAACTATTGCGTCATCTGGATCTTCGTCATAGTCCGTCACCGCAAATAATAAAACGAAGTGACCTTACTTATGTAAAAAGGATGCAAATAAGAGAAGTATTTTCACACAGAACTTACACTATATCGAAACAATGGGCACAAAACAACCACCCTATGACTCTTTCTTACGTATGTCCGCTGCGAGCGGCGATCCTACTCAAGTTCCCTCTACCCGAAGCGCAGAGTACCCAGCGATCTATAAATTGATCAGCAGTTTTTGGAAAGTGATATCTCGGGTACCGTTTCTCTGAATTACACTTTTCTTGTATAACAACAAAGAGAAACATATTTCGCAATATTCAGGAGTCAAAAGTTCTTAAAAGGAAAAGTTTTACTAACTTAGCTCCCGTAAACATAAAACTCTGCGCAAAGAGCCTGACGAAGACTTTATTATTTTATTTTTTAGAATTAATAATCATACGTAAAACAAATGTAGTAATTCCTAAACATCTATAAATCTTTAAAATACTTAGGATATAAATCCAACTTTTTTAAAGTAAAGTTAGATATAAGATATATATGATCATTCTGGCTGATCTATAAATAGATCGCTAGGCGTTAATGGGTTAGGGGTACCCAAAACGGGTGTTTACACAAAAATATTGTCATCGAATTTTTTCGCGATTACAATACGTACGTACATGAGAACATAAAAACACATTTATCCGTTCCGTATTCTAATTTTTCAGGTCATTACTCATTAATTAATTGATCATTATATCATACTAAATGACCACACGGGTAAATTTGTAATTGTACTCAAATATGCTTTGGTTATTTTCCAGTCAATGCACAAAATGAGCAAAGGTTTGCTTCAGGCACATAAACGAGTTTCGTTATGATATAGCTGGTTCTCTGTGCTGTCAAAGATTTGCAGTAGGTCCTGCAAACATCTGCTCCGGTTACACTGAGCGGGTGGAAACAAATTTTGTTTATCCCTCAAAAGAATACGACACGCCTCTCTTTCCCCTAATGGGAATAAGTATACGCTGAAGTGTCAACTCTTGTACCTCTGTAACTTGTGACAGCTGTTACTTAACCGCAACGACCCTCATCGAGAATCAGTTACAAAATTGCAAAGAAAAGGAATAAATTTTCATTTTCCTCAAACGATTGTATAGTATTCAAATTTGTATTTTATGAATGTATTTATAAATATTTTATCTATCAATATTCTCAATACAATTATTTTCTTTCAAAACTATTTTAAGATTATTTGAAAATCAAAAATAAAGGCATAGAAAGATCAACCCATAAGTATAATATAATTAAATTTGAATATGATCTGGTATGAATAAAAATGTTTTTGTGAAATCCCTTAGTTTGTTTCTAAAATAAATAAAAGCTAAGATGTACGTACATACATGTTTCTCAAAATTTAGCATTTCATCACAAATTTGCTGAGGGTATTTACTCTTTGTTACATATTTTCCCTCAAAACGTGTATCTTACGAAAAATTGATTAATAATGCAATGTTATTTATGTAACCGGTCCTAGACACAAGCTATTCAAACAGCTGCTTGAGGCGGCACCCTTCAAGGACGGCATTTTGGACAAATTGTCGTACATTTCAATTCATCATCAAAATAACACGCATAATCACTAACGGTCTGCTTCATAACATTTTTCGCATGATAATTTCAGTCAGGAAACCAACTTGAACGAGTTATGGATCGCTACGATCGCTACGCTGGGTCGCTTCTCACAAAAAAACAAGATGACAGACAAGCAGCTGCAACTAAACTATCATATTACCATACGCAGGAGCAAGAGATCATCGGTAAGCGGACATGTTCCTATAGCTGCGAAGGCATGGACCATGTGTCGATAGTGAACTGAAAATATTTCCAGTTGTCTCTTGCGAATCTCTGGAGTAAAATCATACCATTAGTGATAGTGAATGTTTCCTGTAGAGACCAATATCTATACTTACAAATATAGGAACATTTGTAGTGTGTTGTTTTATCATCAAATAAGTCTCCAGGCAAAACAAAATTTGGATTTTTAACTAAAAAGTAATATGTGACCATAGCACGTATAGTGAAGTACATCACTGGATTTTATTTTCTTGTTTAAAAAAATCTATTTAATATTTTGAGAAAATAGCAAGTAAATAGCGACACCTTTCGTTGAATGACCTAGAACACTGTGTTGAATTAAATAGTACGCAGCGGGGCGGACGGCTGGAAGGGGAAATCTCTGTACAGCAAGCAAGCGCATTTACAGACAGTGATTTTTCGTTTCACACTGTTTCACATTGTCGTATTTCTGACAAGAATGCTTTATCTTTTCAGAATCAAATTGAGGATGTACGAGACAGGTATGTAGACAGGTATGTCGTATGTAGACAGGTATCTCGGTATCAGTTAGTTTCCGTAACAAAAGTGAAAGTTCAAAAAACATTTTTGAAAAATCACGGTAAATATGGAATAAACTTTTCAAAACACAAGTACTTAGAATTCTACAAACAAATAAATATTCAATCCGTTTACCACATAGAATTATGTGAATCCGTTTCGGAGAAAAGCGGGTAAGAAAATTGACCCCAGATGTGCAGCCATCTCTGGATATACTAAATTGTAGGGACATTTTGCCTTAAGAAACAAACACAAATTTTGAGAGGATATTTATTTCTCATTGTATAAAATAAGTTAAAAAAGATATCGAAACTTCAATTTTAAAGGAATGAAGGAGTGATAATATTTTACTTTTTTCGAATTTTCATCATATCTTACGAACTAATTAATATATCCCGATTTTTAAAATTGTGGAATATTCCATACAGACGTTTACAATAGGGGGTAAAATATATCAAACCAACAAAAAACACTCGTTTCTAAACTAGGCTGGTTATTATTTATGATATTATTCCATCATTGTGTATATTTATGACGTATATTATTAATGGGAACCGAGAACAATTTTAATCAAAATCTGATGAATAATCCTCTTTCTCCGAAGTTTTAAAAGTAAATTCTATACATGCAAAACAAATAAATATTCTTTTCCTCCTTTTAAGACGAATACTCATAGATTCAGTGTGCAATACTACAAATAGGTTTCGTTTCTAATACACAGAGAACAAAGCTAAAAATTCGGAGGACGCTCCTGAAGTCATCCGGCTTGTCTGTAGCCCCAAGGTGCAGCGTCGTATCCGCTATGTCGTTTCACGCGCCACATTATTCCATTCTGGAAATCCCCTACCGTGCTCCCGTAGTCCCACCTTGCGACATTCTCACGTTCTTCACCGTTGATCTTATGTCGTAGCAAACAAAAACATAGCTTCGAGCTCTGCTCAAGTATACTGCATCAGCATATTCTGAGACTTAAATTAGAGTCAAGGGGTTCTGGATGCAACTAAGAAGTGAACTGCATTAGGAATATCTTTGCACTATCTGGTGAATTATTTAAAATATCACGCTTTGCATCTAACAATTAAGATGTATTTCGTTTGTGCTTATTGAATTTAGTAATGTTAAAAGAAATTTTTTGATGAGATTCTTAATCAATTTAGGATGGATATAATAACAAAAGAGATGTATAAAAAATCAGAAGAATATTTTACTCTTATATCGATGAAAATTCTTATTATATTATCAGGCAATGTTTTGTACGTGGAATCATAGCTTTCCCTCGTATTCAATTCCAGAAATACTTCGGAATATACGACATTATCTAATTTCCAAATAGTGTACGTGCTAGACTTTTCCAATCATTTCATGTTTTGCTGCTCGTGAAGTGAGTCTCAAGTATTCTTAAACATATTATCAATTCAATTCGAAACCGTGAGCTTGACAATGTCTTCAGAAACTGACATGAACATAAATGCGTACAATCTAAAGAAGATCGATTCTGTCGGAGCAACGTTTTCGTTCGCCGTATGGAATGAGCTCACACTCAGCAGTCTCTGGCTTAGCAACGTCAAGTGAAAGCAAACTGTCTCGTTATCACGTGACTTCTCATTCAGTGGTACGGTCGCGAGCGACGCAATATCGCGTCGCAACTGTTTTGATGAGGAGACGCTGTGCTATTGTTTCGGAGCGATGTCGGCATGTGAAGCGGAATGCAGCGCGCAAAGCGGTGTGAAAGCATCGCAGTACAAATGTTTACGTTAGGCAGATACTTCACGAGCTGTGAGGAAGATCTCCATTGGGAAAAAATCTACGGACATTCAGATAAACAGAGTACGAAAAATAGGACAACGCTCAGTGGAAGAAATAAAGAGTTATGCACAAAAGATATTGAAAGAAAAACAAGCTCACTTCGTTCGTCGAAGCTGCCGAGGGTTAAATTAAAGAACTCAATTTTCAACTACTTATGATCTTAATTCGTAAATACGTCATCAGTAGGTTGGGAAATTTAGAGATAATAAAAACTCTCTTCTTCCTGAATATTATTTAGATAATTCTTTGGATCTCATAAATACATTTAACGATAAAGTGAATGAAAAATATCGGATTGAGACATCGCTATTCGTTCAAATTTACGAAAAACAAAAATCTCTCAAGAAAGAAGACACAATTTCATTTCTGTTCATTATACAGAAATCTTAATACAATATTTTAAAATATTGTACTTAGATAAAAATATCATATTAAAAATGTTGGTAGGTGCAATATACTTCTATGTTTTAGATTATAGAAAAATATTTTGAATATATGAACAATTATTCTCATCTAGGGAAATTCACCTTCATTTTTTAAAATATTATTAAAATCTTTCTATGATTTTTACCTAAATCCTAAAGTACATTTTTTTAAATTGTATATATGGGCATATGCATTTATAACTTAAGGCACTTAATTACAACATTTTTACAGAGATAACCTTAAATATTCTTGTATTTCATCAAAACGTGAAGCGTCTAAATGTTTTTCAGAACTTTTTTGTAAATCAAAGTTACTTTCAATTTAAAATATTGTAATGTATATCATTCCAATAATAAGAAAACCAGAATATTATTGATTTTAAATGAAAGAGGGGAAAATGTTTTTGTACTTTCTTGTCTGATTCTAGTTATTCTGATTGTATGAGAAAGAGGAGAAAATCTTGGGTTCCTAACTGTAAGACCTCCCACAGTAAATTTAGAAGTTGAAAAGAAAAGTTCTATATTTAATGCCATTTCTGAGTTCAATAAATTACCAAATGCACTAAATTCTCTTAATTTCACTCAAAGTTCCGTCTATAAAAAACCTAAAGATCATATTGCGCTGCAATAAACTCGCTAAATCATATCTCATTGAACAGTCGTTCTAATAATTTAATAACACATTCACTGTTTGTACATTTGTTTTATTTTAATTTCACCCCAGACTTTTTTGTAAGAAGTGTACATTTTTTGTAGTAAGAATGTATGTAATGAATAAATGTATTTGACAGATTTTGCAAGCTAACTTTTAGTTGTTTTATATTCAGAATCTTACTACATATGACTCATGTATTTTTGTGGTGTGTTTCATCCTCTGTATTGCTACAAGATTTGGATTTGTGAATGAACTTTTAACATATATCATATTTCATTTTGATTTATCTACATTTTTTATAAGAATATTTATATAATTTCAATTTATATTCCAATTTTATTGTTATGTCTGATTTTATACGGCAGTTTGTTTTATTACTAATTTTGAACTTTTGTTAGAATGACTATTAATTTTCTATGATTATTTTTTCTTTGTAATTTCATGAGATGTTTTACGTTACTTCTTCNTATATGTGTGTGTGTGTGTGTGGGTGTGTGGGTGTGTGGGTGTATGTGTATGTGTGTAAACTATGTATATTATGCCTGTAAATAAATAATTTCATTATGGTCATAATTGTTTTACTGTTAAAATTTCTAACTTACTTTTCAGGAATCCATTAGAGATGCATTTTGTCCTTTAGCACTGAGACGCAAAATTACATAGAAATGATAAAGTAAATATATATCTATAATTTCAAACCTGGCAGGTAAAAGAGACGCGTTTTAATACCGTTGGAGAGAGTGAGATGTGAATCCACTTGAATATAGTAGTCTCCGACCGAAATTGAAATGGAGCGTGAATGATAGGAAGCACGCGTGAACGAACTTGGCAGAAGGACATTCGGGCACCGGAGATATCGACGTGATCAACATTTCCAATAGGACACAGAGTAAATAAATGGAGAGGATCCTCCAACACGAACACGCAAATTGATTGCATGTTTCAAACTTACGATCGATTTATTTGGAGAGGCGTGTTTAAGAAATGTTAAGATTTCGCAGTCAAAGAGTTCGCAGACACGTTTTAGCCCTAAAGACGGGATGAAAGTTACATTTAATATATAATATGTTTAGACTTTTTTTACTCAAATTTTAGATACAACGCAGATATCGTCCTGGAGATAGTTGAAGAAAACAATACTCACAACCAAAGAAACATTTATGAATTGTTTAAATTATTAATAGAGATTTTAAGTTCGGAGAAGTATTGACATTTATTAGCTTTTCAGTTAAATTTTCATTTCCCGTTTAAAACATTTCTGAATTTTTCGGCGTACATGGCTGAATTGGACCTAATACGATACGAAAATCGCAAATTGTCAATGTTAAGTAGAAATTAATACTAATAACAAAATTCTTAGGCATCCGTTCTGAATACAACATCAAACGGAACCATCACGTTGATAATCTAAATTTCAAATTAAGTAAATTGGTTACGCATTCCGAATCTTAGTTGATGTTATTTCACATTCCGTTGCGTATATTTTGTAAACATTTACTCCTACTTACCTTGCGGCATTATCATTTGTGGTAATCCCGAGCATCCGCACTTGAATTCTGAAGCAGATTGTTCGGATAATTTGTAAATCTCACCCCTGAAACTCTAATAAACATTTATTTGAAGAATTAAATTATTTAACATTTTCCTGTATTTATATTTATGAAAAGGTTGTGTTTGTTCAGACCGAATTACTGAAGCGCCACCCTTGTTTCGTACCAAACTTGTTTACGAACTCGCGATGGGAATAATATCATCGTCCTCGAGTGTCTCTTTGCCAAATAGCGCCATATTCGGAAATCGTTCTACATAATTCGCAAAGTCGTAAAAGTTATTAATTCTTAAATTGAATCTCTTCAAATACGTGAGCTAAAAACTACCTGCTCCACCTCTTCTACTATGTAAAAAAATTATTGATTTTAATTAAAGTTAATATGGGTTTCTATATCCGATAAAATATCTAGTTTTTTGAATTCTTCTCTTAAATATTAATGCGTCAATTCATTTTGTGCTCTATCATACCAATACTCGAGTTCGTTCTGAATAAATGATTACGTTTCAAAACGATATTCCTGCATACTATTATTGTTTCTAATTATTCACATGTTTAGTATTATCTGCACTCAATCTTGACTCGGTTGCTTCATTAATTCTATTGCCCCATTCTGACCGTGGTTTTTCTTCGAATAGAGGCGGATTTTATATCTAAGCTTTTACCTAGGGGTGGTGGTCTATTGCAATAATTAACCTAGAATTAAGAGTTATTTTAATAGTTATTTTTAAAGAATATATTATAGTAAACGAATTATCTTTCGTTTGACAATAGTACGTAATTGTGACATACCTATTTTAAGTTTTATTAAATAGAAATTTGTTTATATTCTGTTTATATTATAACATGTAGCCAACTATTTGTATTATCTTAGGAGTGTGCCACAATTTTCATTCTTCCTCTGACATAGAGCCCTTGATCGGAATTGATGGGATGATCACTTGCCTGCTTCCGGAGAAGAAATTAGTTTATTGACATCCACGTAGTCATACACAAAAGCTTAAACGACATAAATAATAATAATAATAATAATACATATTACAAGATAATAAAAAATTGCAAATACAAATTAACATTGAACAACTCAACTACAAATATAAAATCAACATTTTATACTGTCACACTTGTAATCAATGGTTAATTTTTTCTCATTTCTCATGAGTACGTAATACACAGAAATGATTATAAATAATATATTTGCAATATATAAAGCTTAATCATTTATAAATATAAATATGTATTGAGTATGTTCACACAAACACAAAATATCTGCCAAAACAGCGTATCTCGACACAGCGCCCGCTCTGGTTAATCTGGAGCAGGTTTTTAACAAGAATGAATGCAA
>NNCF01132411.1:196894-209611 GCA_002313205.1 Laupala kohalensis | reverse complement strand
GCGCAAGAGGTGTCCGTTCAGTCCAGGTGCAACTGATATGTTACCTACAGGATCATTTCGAAACAGAGTACTAGTTAAGTAGGCTACCCACGACTTCACTTGTGTAAATGCTGGATCTTTTGTTCTCTTTCCCTTTTTAAGAAGTCTACTTTGAAGGTAATCCGTTAAAGCGCAAATGGTTTATTCCAACCAAGGAAGGGATGGAATTTAATGTCATGGATATTCTAATGAGTATTTAAAGAACATGGGTATTATGTTATGTGGTAAATGCGTAATGATACTGGTGTTGAAATCAAAATACGAATTATTTCTATGGTAAGCTTCGTGATGAAGAGAGTGGAGTCTTCATTACTTTTACGAAGGTAAATGGAATATTAAATACTGAGAAGGGTTATGCATTGAAAACAAAAAAAATAATATTTGACGTTTTGTTCAATTATTGAGAATAAGGTTTGCAATAAAGGGAATATACTGACTCAGAAAAAGATAAATGTAAAATTGATTTCATCACCCGGGTAATGCACATTTTGATACTGGGGAACTCTAAAACATCAAATAAATGAAAAAAAAAGTCATGAAAATTCTATGACCCGTACTTGAAGAGATCGTGTGAAGCAAAGTGATGTAGACGAAATTTACAATTTCAATCATTAAAGAGGGAGCGGTAAGAATTAAAATAATTTTAAGCGTATCCTTGAATACCGCATTAAAACCATTATACATTTAGCAGGAAATCGCGTTAAAATATTATAGCTCTATTTTGGTATAAAAGTAGTTATATTGATTATAATGATGGTACTCATAATGTAGCTTACTCGATCCTTAATCAATTGGAGATATCTTAAAAAACCTTCTTTGTAAGAAATATTATGTTACGTTACGTACTATTGTCGAAGCGGGAGGATTCTCTGAGCAGATAATTGCACATGTAGCTTTGTTCTCGTCATTGTGGTGGTTGCATCCATAGCTGATATTCGACCTTTGCATCCAGCAACATTCAAATCAGTCCGTCAGCAACTTAACACCGGTAGCATTTCCGACCACGAAGCGTCCTTGTACTGTTCCGACACTGCTGCATGTGACTTTATTGTCGTCAATTCATATTACCGTAATTGTGATCTCGCGAGTCATTTGTCACCCACGTTGTGTTCATCCCTCGGGTGGCTTGTTTTATATCACGTGATTTATGATGTCACAGTGAGCTATGGGAATCGCTTTGTGCAAAGATTTATACTTTCCCAAATACATATTTGGGGGAGAAAAACTAAACATCCTGTTTTTTATTTAAATTTATTTTAATCACCGTTGTCATCATAGTTCCCAGTATCATCGAAAATTATTCTGAATGTGCACATACAAAAATATTTTTAGCCGAATTATAGTCGAATGAAAAAATTGTTAATTGTAATTGCTGTCGATATTTACTCTATCGTAATGCGCGCATGAGTAGTTCTAACGCATTGTACCGCGTTTTCCATTGTTTTTTTAATGAATTTCGTTTACACTGCTAATTAAAAGTTTGAAATTGGAATTGACTTGTTTTTCCTTCAATGAAAGGGGAGCCAAATGATATGGACATCAGATTTTCTTGATTCGGAAGAGGTGCATTTATATATCGGTTGAATTCACGTAATAGCTTAATTACTTAGAGACACATATTTTATGAAAATAGCTATTTAAGTTGAATTCTCTGGCTAGCATTGCATTTAAATCCAGATATTTTACTGGTTCCTCTGTGATAATGTTAAAATGATGTGTAGTAACAATAATGTTTTAAGTCCGCCAAATAATGCTTTTGGGGTTATTACATCATGAAAGAAACATTTAGTATATTTCACACTCAACATCAAATAGGAAATCTGTGAATTGTTTCCAGAGTAAGTTAAATTATAGAATCCTTTTTTCGTGTAGGATCCGAAATATTTCATAACCTATGATTCACTCCACGAGAACTTAGTGCTAATTAGAATTTCTGTACACGTTTACACTTGCAATCATTTCTGGCTGGCAAATAAAGCAGAAAATTGTCATTAAAAACTTCTAAGAGCATTGAAACTAACGTTGGTTTGTAGTCTCACGCATACAGTAAATTCCACATATTGATTGAAAGGCAATAAAAAGTACCATACATATTTTTAAAACTTGTGTTAAAAACGAAACGAGGTCAATTTGTTTATAATAGGAGTAAACAATTATTATAAAACAATGTAACTTAAGAAGTTAAATATAACTAACTAAATCTATTAAATCCACATATGCAATCTCAAGTAAATAAAAATTATTACACATTGATTGATAAAATTGATACTCAGACCACCAGATCAGAAAGTTTTATAAATTATTTCATTTACAAGTTATTATTTTGTATTTTTGTTTTAAAACGATTACTCTGAAGTGTATTAAAATACCTCTCTTCCAAATAAGTATTTCACGAACAGAGCTCTTTGCAACGTCCTCTCAATGCATGGAACTTAATAAAATTAAATACTTTAGCATTCCCAAATTGTGAAGTATTAAATATTTCTTTTGTCCCCTTGCATTGTTCTCGAACCTAATATCTGGAACACCTCCATTGAGAAACAGGGTGCACGAGAGGCGCGTAAAGAAATGAGAATCGTCTCGTTGAAAATAGGACCAGTGAAATGTCTGTGTGAGAAGACGGTGAAGAAGTACGTCGATCTCGCGGCACTACGGTAGAATGCTCGATGTATCTGTGACAGAAACTGGATTGAGCCACTACGAGATTTTACAGAGACGAAAAGAAGATGGAAAAAGCAACGACAAAATTGTTACCTTTGTCGGTGAAGCACTCCCTGTGTAAAGTGAGTCTCTAAATAAGGAGAATTTTGTCTGAAACAGATGAGAATTTTTTAAACTGGAGATTTGTCATCAGGGCGTCTCTCGTTCTATTTTTCATTTCGAATAAGTGTCGATGACATTATTTCATTTTCAGACAGTGAAAAATAAAGTCAGGCAGAAATTATAGACAATTTCATACAAAACAATAATAAAGAAACAGTTATCATTAGAATAAGATTGTTTATTCTATACGTAACGTGAATGCCATGGCCTGCATCAGAGCCGCTGATGTCCTTTCTTGCTGAATAATATGCGTCGCCATTCCACTAAGATGAGGTGGATTCTTTTAGTCCAAATTTTGTTTTAAAATATTTTTGTGTTTCAAATTTATTTTCAAAACATTTGAAACATATGCTATTTCTTTCTTGTTACAACCAAAGCTTATACGAAAAGAAAGGAAGTTTACTATTACATGTACATTCCAATTGTGCCAGAAAAGGCTTGGAATGGTGAAACACGTCCACACCTATTTATTAAAAGCGGTTTTGGGGGATAAAAGTCTAATATCAACATAATCTTCCATATTGGTTGAGAGAACTTAACTTCTGAACACCCATGGTGGTTGTCATAATTCAACCCAGTATACCAGATGGATTGACGGAATATACAATGACAAGTATTAGGTCGGGTAATCGCAAGAGGAACGAGAGGGCTCATTGCATGCGGCTGCAGTGACACGAACGGTGCTCTCGCGTATATTACCTACGACAGCAACATTACGTTGGGGTGGTTGTACATGTCTGGTCTGGTTGATAGAGGTGACGCGCCGCGACATCGGAGTTCGACTGAGAGGTGATGACAAATAATAGAGATGTGGCGTCGTGGATGCGGTGACGCTGGCAAAGCCGATGGTTGGTGGTTTGAGGTTGAAGCAACGAACGGCGGCAGTGGTGGCGTCGATCGAATGCGAGGCTCCGCAATTCCATTAGGGAGGTCGCCAGGCCGCAACTCCCTTGCCGTCGTTCCTCATCCCATTCGCATCCCGTTCCCCGCAGAGCAACATTACTCGTCTCCTTCCCCTCCTCCCACTGCTGTCAGACGGCTCATCCGTTGTCTTCCCTCGCGCCCGCTTCGTGTAGATTGGGATTGATCACAGAGCTGGACTTCTTTTCTTTGAACCACTTCACCTACCATTCATTCTCTTAATATAATTGAGACATGTAAATGGAGAACGCTGTAAGTACCAAAAAGATGTTTTACAAGAGACATGAAACAATAACTGATAATGAAATATAATGGAAAAATTATCATAGATTACTTGTTTAATGTTTCAATTAATAGTGCTAAAAATTTCCATTTTTATTTAAATTTAAGGTGTTCTGTTGAAACCGTTATAATTGCCAAATAATTAAAACATGGATAATGGTCGGTATAACTCCTGTGTTTTTCAAAAACCGCGCCAAATAGCACGGATAGAACCCACAAGAGTGTATGTGCCAGGCACGGTAACAATCAATTTGCTTCGCGTTACGTTACCAACAGATATATTATTAAACTATCAACCGAAGCACTGCAACCGATTACTATAGCATTGACGATGTCAAGAGAATTATTTTCGCGTAGAAACAATCAAAAACAATTTGGCACTTAGAACGTTTTTCCATTTGCATGCCTCAGTTCTTATTGTGGCACATAATAATCGAGGGAACTTTACGAGTAAAGAACAGGAAAAGAACCTTTAAAGAAAAAAGACTAATATCAGATATGATATTCATAAAAACAAATAATAACAATATGAACTAACAGATTGACACAGAGACGTTCTCTGCAATATATTAACCAATACTCTCTTAATTGTAATCCAAATGTTTCCAACACTACCCTTTTCATCCAATAACTTCTCTTTCTTCCAAAATTTAAAATTTCATTTATGACTAGTCCTTTGATGGTGCACCGTTTTTATTGTTATGGATGAACTTGTTTTATTTTGATGTTCTTAGAAAAGTGATTTTGAAGAACATGTTTAATGTATTGAAAGTGCTGTACAGTCTTTGCACTTATGTGTTTTTCTAAACAAATTTTGAATTTATGAACTTGATACACCTGCATATGATGATGTGCAATATTAAAATCGTCGAGGGATTTTCATGTAGTGTGTTACTAAACAATTTGTGTGAAGATGACGAAGTTTGTGTTTTACTTAACAAACCAACTTATATGTAATTTTCTTGATGGACTTCTTGGTAAAGTTTGTGGATTTTTTGTTTTCTAGATTATTCCTCTTCTTACATGATTTATTATATTTTATTTCTATATTCATCATCATTAACACCTCCACAGTCTCTAGCTGTTCTTCCTTATATCTTCCAACCTAATACAATCATACTTTCTTCCTTTGACAATCATTTCCCTGTGGAACATGAGCTGTACCCCAAAAACACTCTGGAAGCTATGGGAGTGGATGGTATCTTCATTCTAATAATTAAAAGATTTTAAATTGGAGGACCACATGGATTACCATGATTTTATATAAAAACAAACACTAAATCTATGGACATACAAATGTTAATTGTTTTACAAAGAAATGACACAAAAACACGTTTGGTATTAATCCCACCAAAAATCTAATCTAAATCAATGGACATACACGTAAAATATCGTACACTATAACTTACAACTAAACACATAGCATTAATTTAAAGACAAAGGATTCGTGATTACGTTCAACAAGTTTCATTTAAATGTTATTGAACTCGTCAATGAAGGCAGGTTAAATTGATCATGAAAGATCATACTGTTCGTTAGATTTTCACTGGTCAGTGAAAGGTATGTGAGCTCATAGTTACGTTCTTGTAGCGTTTGCCGACGCTCAGTTGGCATACAGCGTCCCAGGTCGTTGGCAGATGCAGGAGGCAGCGACGTTGTGTGGATCCATCAATAGTATTTTAAGTTTATATGATCACACTGTTTCCATAATCACAATCAAACATATTCACGACAGTTCCAGATGGTCGCATTACATGGTTGAAGGATATGTATAGATTTACCTCTTGCACAACACATTTCACAAAATGTTCACGACGAACGCAGTTATTGCCCGATGTTGACTCGACTAAGTCAGAAGAGAGAGAGAGATGATTGAACTAGTAGCTAAGGGGTCTTCCCAATTAACTCGAAGGAAAACACTCCCGCTCAAATACGTTATTACTGAATTAAAGAATTTGATACAAATTAAAGAACTGATACAATGTTACATTAAAATTGTAAAATTTACATTCAGACGTCATGTGGCGATTTTCCTAGTAATGAATAGGTAATTATGTATATCTTATCGTCATGAAATGTCTTGGTGATAGTGTTGTGAGGAAGGGGGGGATTTGTTTGGGGCACTAGCTAATTGACCCACCACAGACTTTGTCGATGAGTTGATCCTTGTCCGTGGAGCTGATCCCTATTTTGGTTGACTAGGTAGGATGAGAGGAAGCAATTTAAATAGGGATAGTCCAGTGGCGACACAGCAATTTATTACAACGTTCACACAACTTACGTAGATTCTACTGAACGGTGCCCACAAGCTTCTGCTCGCACTGCGCGAAGAGACTTGGCGCGGGACTTCATCCTGACGGAGTACAGATCCACAACCATAGATTCTGCGACAACAGACGGGCACGTCGGTGTCCAGTGGAGAGGAGAGTTAGTCAGGCCGAACTAACCGGGGGTAGAGCTCAAGGTTCGACGCGAGGTCTCAGTAGGACGAAATGGGTTGTTCTTGGGACCACGAGGTCTAAGTAAAGTACAAGGGGTTGTATTAGTACTCAGGACATTTAGATCTAAGACAAGTACAAGGATCTGGGTTCGTACTCAGGACCACGAGGTCTAAGCCAAATACGGAGGATTGGAATAACGGACGCACACATCTGACATGCGAGTGGCTGCCGTTCCGCCTCGAACACTACGAGCGGCGGCTTATATAGCCATATAACGCCTAGTCGTCAGTTTGAATGTGGTGAGTCACTGCTTGGCAATGCGGGTGGTGCTACCCGCATCCACGCGACAATAGTCAATAAAAGCTTTCTACTGGAAGATTGACGTACTTAAGCCTTTAGATCTTTTGATAGTATTAGATAATATTATTAGCTTCTGGTGGAAATGCACCACCCAGACTTTGATATTTGCTTACTGTCTGTATCATTTTTTGCCCTGACTGTTCCTTTATGTAACTATATTCTTTCACTAATATCTTCTGAGTCTGAGATCCCTTTCACAATGTTTCCTCTTTCACAGAGAGAGCATCGTGTTCGCGTCGCTGCGTTCCTTTGAGTTTACCAGCTGCCGCCGGAAAATGGTTGCTTTCAGTTTTTCCTTGAAACTTGTAACTCGCACTGGATCGTTAATTCATTCAAGAAATAATTTCTATTCTCTCTCTTTGTTTTATATACAAAATCATGGTGATTCATTCTTTAGTAGGTTTTTATTTCTAAGAAAATATATATTTTTAAATTATAGGATACTTGTATGTATTTGATCAGGAAGAATTGTAACGAGGTAAAGGTTGTGAGGAACGAACAGATCAGGAAAATGTAACGAAACAGGTGAGTTTTTATTTGATAAACAGAGCTAAATTAGCAAAGAGAAAAGATGAAAAATGTTTCATAGACCCTAAAATGAGAAATGGTTAATAACAGTACATTGCACGAGGTACATAGGAGCATATACTTACTCTAACTGCGAATAAACAATTTTTTTTAGTTCGTTAAGATTTCACCAAATGTGTGTTCTTGTTTGTTTGCTGGGTTTCGTGCTCAAACAGCTAGTCTTTCACGTGTAATTATTGCCATTCTCCTTCGCTCCCATGTGAGTGCTCTGATCTCGTGTCCGACGGGAGTTTTGTGGCAGAATGAAGAGCAGAGGAGAGGAACTGGTTGCCGACATTGGACAGCCTCCCAAGTCCTTACTCTTCAACGAGTTCTGGCGAGAGTCATCAGATAACTTTGTTCATTAACGCGAGGATGGAAATGCTGCTCTTGTACCTTACATTTTTGTAACTCTAAGATTTTTTTGCCGGTGTCATGTATACACTCAAATTCGTTATTCATGTATTTTACGGTTGAATAAACGGTTTTTTAGATAACGGCAGAACAAAACTTTAGGCACTTACAGTTCATATTGAGTATCCATTTGACTTACGGAATTATCAGTTCTGTATATTTCAAAATAAAATTTGAATTATTTCATCGTTCAGGTTGTCTTCACCTTACATTTTACTTATGCAAATGCGGTCCCTGAACCAAGACGAAACTATTTGAAAAGATTGAATTCAGATATTTGTCATTACAGCCACATGCTTAAGTAACTACAGCCCATTTTACTGCAGTACATAAAGATCTAAATTTGTATGCATTAAATAAGGCTTCTCTACTAACCGTCATGGCAAAAAGAGTAAGAAAGGACATTAACGAGCTCCAAGAATTCTGGCAAGAGTGTACTTTTTATCAGAATAGTGAGTTGTGAATAGTGAATAGTGAATCCTTGAAGGCTAGTTATCTCCTTTGACTAATATAATTCTGTTACAGTGGGTCACGGACACCACGGAAAGGTTGCTAGGTGTTCTTTCCGTAGTACGGTTATGCTCTGAACCTTTGCACTTCTACAAATTCTGAGTGAATCGATTCGAAACTAAAATGTTTTTAAGTCTATAAAACTACCACGTTTCATAATTTCAACGCGTTGTCGTTTGTGACAATGAATGAAAGAAATCTTCTTTATAGCATTCATTTTCTCTTCTTTACAAACCCTTACTCAATAGTATTCTTCTTCCGCGCGGAAATGACTAAGCTATAAACCACTGAAACTCTTTTCCTCGCAGTACAATTGTCACATTCCCCGACGTGTTCAAGAATAGCATTTCTTTCACTACTGAGGCGAGTCAGACGATCGTAAAGTCTGGTTGTTAAAACATAAAAGGAATAGACGTGTTGACAGAAGCGAGGAATCGTGTCATGAAAAGTTTTTGCTTTTTATCGTATTAAATCTATTACTATGTTCTATTATTATAATTTCATGTTTTTATCATATTAAATCCATTATTATGAACTTTGAATTCAAGACATGTATTGCATATAATTATGGAATATTTTGTTAATTTAAAAAGAAATTTACATTTTTAAAACTATTTCTTTGAAATTATTGATTAAAAATATAATACTTGCATAATAAGTGTTAAATTATTTACTTTAACAACCTTTTTCAGACTAAAAATACATTTCAATCATAACGTTTCGCAACTGGTTTGAGACTTACTCAGATGATCCATAAATAGTACAGTATCATATAAACATGTCATAAATGAAATTACATTATGTTAAACTATAGAAAGAATAAGAATAACGAAAACACAAAACATATATGATACACAAAATTATCATGGTATTGATAATTAATTACTTGGGAGTTTCTCTGAGTCCCCTCGTAAGTTCAAACTCCCCAAAGGTAGTTAAAGTAAATAAAGTTTATAATATAATTATGACAGATGTAAACAGCACATGTATTTGCATAAACTGTTCAGCATAAACATTAGTGTGTATTCAAGGACTATCTTAATATTTTGGTGTGTGAATAATTTTGGAGTTAAACAAGTGAATATCTCTGTGTGGTTTTACATGTAAATTAGAGCCCTTCACGGGCTGTGAACCAAAGCGTCTCATCCTTCGCCTGCGGTCGCTGACTCTGCAGATCTTGTCGTCTGCACGCGGTGCAAGAATGGAGGGGGGGGGTGTAAGGGGCGGGTTAGGAATCGAGGACGGCGACCGCGCGGGACCTCTGTCAAAGCAACAAGGCTCCGAGTCGCTCGTTGGTTTCGCCCACCCTGGCGTTACTGCCGACGGCGGCGCCTGCCCGCCGCACTGCGCTTCTCAACTTGATATGGTGCACGAGAGCTTTAACTTCGCCGCTCGCTTCGTGTCGGTTTCAGGAAGACTTTCACAGGAAAGGACACCGGAAAGTGAATGTAGTGCTTGTTTCCTGCCTGTTTCAGAAAAAGAAGAAATACGGAAAAGGAGGGGGAAGAGAGAGACAGATGATCATGAAGTCGCTGAGATACACTCAGTACTTGCATAATTTATCGTTCCATTCACTGCGACTTTATTTAAAGCTTAAAATAGTATATTGTTTAACGAGTAAGAATACAAAACTTACGTACTTATATCAATATACGAGTATATAAACGAATGAACATTGAAATGGCAATATCCCATTGGATTGTCTGAGGTTTATTTCAAAGGATTCGAGATCTTAATTATAATGTGGAAGTTCTCTTCATAAATTTTCATACTAGTTGGCGGGCAGTTGAGTAAAGGTTTATGATGAAATTGTCGCGTTGTTTTCTGTTGTTGAAGTTGTTGGTGGAGTTTCTCGCCTGTGAGTGAACGTTTTGCATTATTTCGGTATTTACAAGAATCGTGAAAAGCCTATATAAATATTTTTAGGAAAATGAATTACATTCACGCGGTGTTTTTTTAATATTTGTCTGATATCTGTACCAAATAGTTAAAGTATTTTTTTAATTATTTTTTTTGGGAGGGGGGGGCTTTAGGACTCGTCAACATCGAAGGTCATTAGAGCCCATTTTTAATTATTCGATACACCTATTCGATAATGGATCTTTTTTTTCTTTTCTAATTTAGTACAAAGGATGAAGCAAACACAGATTTAATAAGAGTAGAAAGATACATTTCTTATGGCTGAAAAGTCGAAAGAGGGACTAGAAGATCTAACGTGAAGTTCCTGAACAGTTGTAATATATTCTATTCACTTTCAAATGTTATATTTGCATTATAGTAATCAATATATCTTTCGTTAACCTAGTGTTTGCTAGAGAAATCAAATGCGTGAGTTCTATATCGCATCGGAAATGGAAGAGCCAAGCATCCCAATTATATTCAATCCCTATACCTTCTGTATCTCTTCTGTGTCGTTCAAATTATCGTTGCGCTTTACCTACAGTAGAGATTCGCAAATTAACAGCTGCAGACCTCTCTTTCAGTCCACTGGGAAATGCTGAACCGAGCAAGGATTGTTTGACGAGTGACTTTTGTCCTTTGGTGAACTACTAGATACAA
This sequence comes from Laupala kohalensis, assembly GCA_002313205.1. NCBI lineage: Eukaryota > Metazoa > Arthropoda > Insecta > Orthoptera > Trigonidiidae > Laupala > Laupala kohalensis. The sequence goes on along the minus strand of NNCF01132411.1, from coordinate 198,695 downwards.
TCTGAGAGAGGGATTTCTCTCCCATGGGAAAAACTACAATGTAGGCATTGAATGAATGCAATTTTCTGAGAGTTGGATCAGAGTTTAATTATAAAACCTTTGAATAAATGTTTCAATTTTATTGTAGTTTCAAGATTCCAGATTATTACAATTGAATAGAAGCGTTATTTTTTTAAAAATATACTACTTTCTTCAAAAGTTGACTTCTAAACTATTACAAATAATAAAAATTGATCAAATATTTTTTAAATATATTTTCTTTTATTATCTTCCTTCAAAATATAGCACTAATACATATACATAAAATATGGGTTTTATGACAGAATCTCTCAAAGTATTGACTCAAATGAAATTGAAATCACAAATTATAAAACAGTATGCACAATCACGAATAAAAGATTTAGCAATATAAAGTGCAAAATAAAATAATATTAAAAGTTTTCAAATAGAGATATAATTACTGCTTACAAAAAATTAAAAATTAAAGGAAAATAAAATTTCGAATAATAGTTTGTCAGTTCTTTAAACCAATTTGTATTCTTCAATTCATTTTATTCCCTTTATTTGCTGTTTTACTAGCACGTTCTCACACTTGTTTTAAATATAAACCCAAATTCATGCTTGACTTCGTATGGATAATTTTCCTTTTTATCTGTGAATACCATTCTGAAGAGAGGAATTTCTTAAAATCCGCATCCAATTACGCGTATATCGTTCCGCCGACGATCCTTCCTTTCGCAAGCCAATTATCTCCTCATCCGCCGCGTTCGTTCGAGCACACCGCCATTCCAATCACGTTTCCTGGTATTCGCCAAAGCCGTCACGCACACCTTACATTCCACAGTTGTTCCAACGACCGCCACCAGGAGCGCTGCCTGTGACAAGCAAAGAAATCCTACCTGTGAACTCACTCCTCCGCAATCGCGTAAATCAGTTATTACGCTTCTATGGTAATTGGGGTTCTGCGCCGCTTCCTTAACACCGTTCCTTCTTCCATTTTCCCTTGCTCTTCCGATGGTGTCATTTCCTTTCCCCCAACTGGCGCCGAACTCGCAGCACTTGCTGTGCTGGAGAGGGTGGGACGGAAGGCAGAAGCGTCGTCTCTTTTCTTTCTTCCCTTCACTCACGCCTGGTGCGCCTCAGGGGCCTCGACGCGGTGCTTTACGTTTAGCTTTTAAGAAGAGGTCGGTTGCCGCGATGATCAAAGAAGCACTTCACCTAGGGTGGTTAGCGTAGGACGAAAGGAAGAGAGAACGGAAACATAATGAATGTGAGAAGATATAATTGACTAAGATAATAAATAAACACATTCTGAATAAGAACATAAAGCTGTTGTACATTTATATGTAATCCATAACTAAATAAAGAATAAAAAAATTTCAAACATTTTAGGAGGCAAAATTTGAGTAAATAGAATAACCTTAATTATAAGGTTTGTGAGTCTTTGGTTGGTCTGAACTGAACATCAAACCATTATTCTGATGAAAACTTTGCATTTATTACTCCAAACACATTACACTTCTTCCTGCCAAAATAGCTCAGTACAATTCTCCAACTCATGAAAATGAGCCTCATGGGCTAGAAATGATCACAATTATCCCACAAATAATACCCAACAGAAAGAATACACAAAATCATAAATAATCCTCGTCAAAACATAATAACATCGTCAATCATCCTAGTCACCCGGCTTCACAACATAAAAATACACTTTCCTAAAAATTCAAAGTAAACACTTAAAAATAAAAAGCACATAGCAAATAGGTCGCTGATGACCTCAAGTTTTCAACAATTTACATTT
>NNCF01132411.1:162606-196873 GCA_002313205.1 Laupala kohalensis | reverse complement strand
TTTCACAATCGAAATATTGTCGTCTCTCACACAACTCCAATTCCTTTGTCCTATGGTTACCACATTAATTAAAGATCATAGTTTATTTTTGAAATCATCTCCACGTCCAAGTGTCGTGCTTTAATTATGAAAGTTAGTTCAAACAGTCGCGCACAAGTATGAGTTTACTTTGTGGCTTTCAATTATCACGGGACCTACCTGACCGTATCACACAATCACAATCTTGTTTTTAATAGTTATAACATGATAATACAATACTGAACTTCATGTTGACAAATATGGACAAATCAGGAAACAAGCTACGATTCCTGGAACGCGTCACCCAACCCCCGTTTTCCCAGGATGGTATCGTCAGCGCAACTCACTAGTTGCTTATATCCCTGTTCTAGTAGACGTCTTCAATAAATATACACGTCCGAATCCTTCATCGAAATCGAAGCTCGTGCCACGAGTTAACTGTTAATCGAATTTGTCTATTAGGTTAGCGTGATCGACATTTTCTATCTGACCCGTGAGCACATGAGCATTAACTTTTTGTTATATGCTAATTGTGATAACTGCACGATAGGAAGCTAATAGTATGATTTTTCCAGTTATCATACACATTGCAGCAACTAAACGTTGTTTAGTAAAAGCTTTTGCATCTCAAAAAATAACTAAAAATTATACGACCGAAACTCCAATCATACGGTTCCGATTTCAGAGCATGAGGTTACACTGAAATCGTCCATCTCCGAAACTCAGGAAGCATCAGGAGCGGCTCGCTACCCGAAACGTGAGGGGCTGCTCAAAAACGTAACGTCCTGAAGGTCCGCCGCCTACATTAAATTCTCGTACTTCATTATATTCCTTCGCGAGGAACTATTTTCTTTTTCAATTCACAAATTACTACACTAAATTTTAAACTCATCAAATTTTATTGTCTCTCTTACTTACTCGCAAAACTTCGACGTACAAAAAAATGTACCTATCACTACCCAGCTGTCTGTTTTCTACTTTCTTTTCAGAAAAGTATGTACTCATTTAGCATCGATTCGAAATGGCTGGCAGGAAGACACCCCTTGGTGAAAACCACTCAACTTTAATTCGATCTTCCCAAATTACCATGGTCCTTTTCTTAATATTTCGCTCCTCTCAAATTATCTCATGTTCTTGGAAAATCTGCAAATTTTTCGGCGCGCCTGCCAACATCTTGGACCGCATTCGTTTCCTGTAAGTTTATGCATTTAAACAATATCAGTTGTTTTAATTATATATAATTTAAACGTTAATATAGTAACAAATAGAGAAAGAAAAGTATAAAAGTCATTCACGAAATGAGTGACTGTTATAGAGAAGAAAAGCATAAAAGATAAAATAGTTTCGATTTTCGCCTTCGTCAGTCACTTAGGTAATCCGTCACATCTGATTGAATTTACTTTTTTCTTTCACAAAGTATAGAGAATGATTTAGATTCAACAAAATATCAACATTGGTAAATCGACTGAAATTTAACTTTAGGGATCCTCGATGCTTTCAAATTCTGTCCATCTATATGTTCGTCCGATTGTGTCCAATTGTTCGAACGGTTCAATTTATTTCATAATATGTACATCAAGTGGTATTGCTGCAGTAGATTTAAAATAACCCTCCAATACACTTAACCAGCTGTACCTAGGAAATATATCGGGTCCAGGTGGTAGGAGGATGGATTGTCAAATAATCCCTTACCCTTCGAGAGGAGCACCAATTGCTGTCGCCACCATTGTCATAGCTTTAGCTCATCGACTTCAATCATAGATTTGGATTCTTCAGGGATCGTTTCGTTGTCCACATCTAGATTAGTGCACTCTTGCTTCGAGAACAGAGTTCTAACAAGCAGTTTTGTTCTCCAGCAGTTTAGTGGAGAAAACTAAGCTTGGTGATTTCCTGAGTTTTGCCATGACGATCTTGTACGACCTTCCCCTAACATCGCTGGAATAACTCTTTCCATTTTTGATCCTTACTTGCTTTAATAGCCCACTTCACCTCTGTCCGTCTGTTCTGTCATAATACTTGTTGGAGAAAATTTGTAGTTTGGATTACCCCTTGCTTGAATCAGTCTTCAGAAAAAATGGCATATGCTACGGAGTTTTGAAATCTTATCGTTCCACCAGTAAACTGGAGGTCTCTAAAAGTTCCATTTCAATTTTAACATCGGCTCTTTGCAGGCATAACAAATAAATGACTTGAGTTGTGCCATATTCTCTGGTGATCCAATTCTATCTCCTCATTCAAAATGAAATCGAAGGTAACCTTATCGAATGCGTTGACCTTCCATCTTCCTCTCCTACAACTGTTTAAAAATTTATGGGCGGCCGATGGTTGACATTGAAGAGGTTGTCTTGATGGTCACTATGGAATAGGTATAGCTTACTTGCCATTCCGTGAACTTGATACTAAGACACCCGCTCATGTATGTAAGGACGATAATTGAGCTCCTACCGTCTTTGGTGAAAGTAGGTGGACTGCCGTCCTTAAGTAAAACAATATTAAGAGTCAAGCAACGTAACACCTTTGATTTGAGTGACGGCTGTACCATTCATGGCTCAGGGCTTGAAATCTCCCGCGATAACCACAGGATGTCTCCTTTTACTATGTTTCAACACTGGGTGTCAACAGACGTCTTTAGTTGTTGCTCCAGTGCTGAAAAAAATTTCTCTGTTGGCAGCACATAAATGTCTTCTATTTCTAATGAAATCTCATTTACATTCGAGGTCTCACTTCTGCTGCTTCGCTTGTGTTGCTCGTAAGAAATTTCAGGGGCAAGATAGGTAAACAGAACATCGAAATACACCCGTGCTTAGCGGGTTGCATCTTTCTCAGAAACCTTACATGAAATGTAAAATTATTAAATTATGGATGCACTTATAATATATAATCATATCCCGGTTTCGTATCACTTGAACAATACCCAATGTTCAGACATTTTATCATATGATGTTATTAAGTCAAGTGAGTCATCTCTGAAACTTACAATCTTTGTGCAAGATGAGTAACACATTTCAATTGCTAAACTTCGGTGCTCAACCACGCCAGTTATTGATTTTTCTGGTACCGAACCGGCGCTTCCCGCCAGAAGGCAACGAGCTGTCGCTTTGCCCTTCCTTGCGATTGGCGCGTCAACTCGCACAGCGAGCTAGACCATGTGCTAGCACTGGTCGCGAACCACGCAGACGGCACACTCTCTCTCTAGCAGTCAACTGTGAGAATTCCAACTTCACATCGCTCTCCAACCTCGTCTGCGAAGAAATCTCTCTTTGCACTACTACTCTTGTCAGTCGGCATGCTAGCTGACATTTTCCTGATTCAACCCTGCACCAGGATGCAGCAAAAGGCACTTTAGTCTATCTAAAGATCTTTCTTCAATCCTTTGGATTTCAACTCAACTCAATTTCACTGAATTTCAACACATCAATTCAACTCGACCTACCACGCCATCTCGGCTGAATTTCCAAGATCATCTCATCACGATGTAACATGGAAACTCAATATTGTATCATTCTTCTCCATTACCTTCACATTGCATGTTTTATTAAACTGTATTTTTTTGTTGGCAATCACTACTATTCTTACACCTCATCCTTTCCTCATTTTTTACTGCTACAACAGTTGGTCCTTCGAAACTAATCACCCCTATTGCAGGTAAAGTCAATAAATTGTTTTCACGCCCAGGTTCCTAAGCTCTCTCTTTATTGTGTCTATCATTTGTTCCGTTTGGCTTGCATTAGCAACTACTGTCCCCTGCCACGTGGAGGCGGGTCCTCTACCATTCTCTTCCTTTATTTCCTTTGTTTCAAGCATTATTTATTTATTTTATATTTACAGGCATAACATACATAGATTACATATATATTCCACAGGAGTTTAGAATTAAACTGTAATATAAACCTGTAATATAAAATTAGTTTACAAAAATATAAATAAAATCTTATGATTTAATTGATTAAAATACATAAAGAATCAATAATATGTAACGTAAAACAAATTATGAAATCATAAAATCTAAATTTACTTAAGTATAGAAAATTATTACTTATACTAACAAAAATTCAAAATTAGTAAATATAAACAACACAAACTGCAATATTTTAAGGTATAAATGTCAGTAACATTATAAAATCAGACGTAACAATAAAATTCGAATATAAATTGAAATTAGATCGATACTCTAGTCAAAAATGTGGATAAATTAAAATAAAATAAGATATATGTTAACAGTTCATTCACAAATCCAAATACAGAAGATGAAAAACACCACAAACATAAATAAGTCACATGAAGTTAGAATCTGAATAAAATATAAATAACAATTAGCTTCCAACATTCTTACCTTACATACATTCTTACTAAAAAAAGATGGAGTGAAATTAAAATAAAACAAATGTACAAACAGTGAAAGCGGTATTAAATTATTAGAACGTCTGTCCAATGAGAAATGATTTAGCGAGTTTATTGCAACGCAAAGTGATCTTTAAGTTTTTCATAAGTGGCTAAGTGGAACTTTGAGTGAAAATATGAGATTTTAGTGCATTTGGTAATTTATTGAACTCAGAAATGGCGTTATATATAGAACTTATTTTCCAACTTCTAAATTTACTGTGGGAGGTCTTACAGTTTTAACCCTAGTACATTTCTGGTACCCTACGTAAATTAATTTCATTTCATTTTAGAGTAAAATGATACAGTTAAATTTATATATTTGTCTCAGGTTTTTCTTCTAAACACGTTTACATTTTTATCAGAAATTATTTTTAAAATTCGGTCCCACAATATTCTAAAAGGTCTGATATTCCTTTCGTACGCTGCACCCCACGCTGCAATTTCATAAGTGGCTAAACCATTAAAGAACCCATGATATGAAATCATCAGTGAATCCCCATCTAAAATGTCTTTCAATTTAGCAAATTTTATCAATTACTTAAGTCTCTTAACAACACTATTAATGTGAATATCCCATCTCATATGACAGTCCATGAGTACTCCTAGATATTATATATGGTACTCCGATTTAGTTACAGTTATTTAATATTATATCAAAATTGCGTGGGGTGCTATCAATTATGTTACAAAAAGTCATATAGACTGATTTATCAATATTTAGAGTTAGTTTGTTTAAAAAGAGCCAGTTATAGACCATATTCAGGAAATTACTGGTCACAAACGCTGTTTCTTACATTGCATTCTCTGAAACTAGTATTATAGTATCATCTGCATATGATACAATTCGACCATATGGAGCTACATTGAAAATGCTTTTAATATAGATTAGGAATAATAAGGGACCATGAATTGAACCCTGTGGTACACCTGTTGCAACCCTTTTCGTATTGCTTTTGATATCATCAATTTTTACTGCTTGCGTTCTACTATCAATAAATTTAGTACTGAACTACGCATACCGCAATTCTGTAGTTTAATTCTGTAATTTGTAAGTTGTGACCAACGGTGTCAAAGGTCTTTTCTAAATCCAAGAAAACAGCAGAGCAGGTTCACTTTTACATAATTTGGAGTATATAAAGTCTGTAACGCATGCAAGGGCTGAAGCGGTACGTCGACCCTCTCTAAAGCCAAATTTCATATCATAAAGATAATTAGTACTGTCTAAGATTTTAGAGATTCTTAAAAATAACAATTGTTCGAAAATCTTTGATAAAACTTGTAGTGTAAAAGTGAAATTGGCCTAGAGTACGACACATTAGACTTATCACCCTCTTCATAAATAGATTCAATAACTTCAGTCTTAAGAGCTTTGGGAAATATACCCTTAACCGGGCATACATTAAAAATGTGAGCTAGGGGTTTACTTATAAAAACGGAAATCATTTTCTATAAAGCAGGGCCGATACTACCTTCACTGCAAGCTTTATCCTTCAATCAGGCCAATTATCGGCCATGACACGCTTCATCTCTGCCCACACGTTTTCGATTGGGTTGTGGTCCTCCTGCTCTGCAATCCATTTCTGCACCAAACGAGATGTGTAAGTCAAGTTCCCCCTCCACAGAGAGACACAAGGTCGTCTGATCAGATAAGATAAACATTTGCACTTACAGTCGTAGAGGAAATAAATAATTTCAACAAACAACTTTATAAAGAAAAATTGCAGAATTTTGTATATATTTCTATGGATTGACGAATTTTTTCTTCCAAAGAATACTTATGTATAAAGAATATATTGTTAGTTTTTAGTGTAAAATGAACTAATTTGATGTCCATTGGTCCTCCCAACTGCATGGGAGACGTGGCTTAGGAGAACAAAGCCTAACCACGAATGATTCGATTCATAAACCACTGGTTCAATCCCAGGTGAAGATTTTTGAAAGCGAATTCAATTATAAATCAGCTGAGAATGTCTGTATGAGAGGTGAAATAAACGATATCTTTATGAAAGCACTCACGATGCTGAGATAATCAAAATGCGCTATTTGGCAACGTCGCATAACGCGTCGCGCACCAACTTTGTTGGCATCTAAGAAGATAAAAAAAATTCACAAGTGCATTTCCGTATCATCTGATATATTCAAACGTCTTCTCATTACTTTCATTTTTGTTTAACGTGTTGAAAACAATGGAAACTTACAATCCTAAGAAAATCGAAATTTGGCACCGTTTTATAAGATCTTTATTATTTTAATACAACCTACCTTCCTCAAGTATTAAGTTTGTTTTATACAATAGTCTCGCGTAACTGTACTTTATTCACACTTTGTAATGTGGCTCTTCCAATTCCCTCTTTAGATACACTTAAATTTGGAATAGCTGATTTTGCAATAGAGACATTAATTAGTCGCCATGTGTGCCTTTGAATGAAACCTACAAGGACAACCAACCCTATCATTTACTAATATCAAACTAATTATAATTAAAAAAGTGTATTTTAACATTCTTATATCTAAACGAATATAACAAATGACTTATAGTAAATATATCATTGCGATCTCTTTCCATAATTATGTTTGTCTTCTCGATCGATGTATTCTAAAGTGGTGTTATTTCAGGTTATCTGTGACCAGCATTAATCTAGCAAATAAATTCCGAAATAAAAGTTGTGTGGTTTTTTAATTGTTTGCTCAGATCAAAACTTCATTTAGTAACATTATTGAGTTTGAGAATAGGGTTTTATGAGTTAAATGCCTCTAAACATTGTGTTTGAATTAATACCTCGTATATATTTATGTATGATCAGTGCCCACCAATTTGTGAGAGTGTTTTCATATCCGCTTTTTCCATTCTTGTTCGTTTGTAATCTAATATTTATGTTATATATCTTGCTATTAAGCAATAAGTGCAAATAATATAAAATCTTCGAAAAACACTTGGATCTACAACAAACAACATCTTAACTGATGCGAATATGCTTTTATTTCTTTATACCATGGGCACCTTTAGGGTCTACAAGGAGACAGTTTGACTTTCCTAAAGAAATTCTCAAGATGTAAGCTTGTTTCGTAAACGTATTTCGTAAACGAACGGCTCGACTAGCAAATTTATGTGATTGAATTTCTACTATGTAATCCAGATTGTTAATGTACTATGTAAATATTTCTGTATTATTCATTATTCACTTACACAATACAATAATTTCCAATATATTCCATTCCATGGCATGTCGTAGTGAGACCACATGATTGCCAATTGATTGAATTTCAAGGATAAATTAAGCTTTTTGTCGTCATAAATATAACTTCCTACAAATTCTTTGAAAAGTGTATGACTAAAAACTAAAAAATATTCCACTAATAATGATAAAATTCAATATCTGTCTCTGCGAGTTTTATTATGAATCTCTACCATTAGAACACCAAGTTTTGTTTTTGCTTTACCATTAGAACACCAAATATAACAGTTTCTATAATTCTACGTTCTGTTTGTTAAATAAAAGTGAAGTGTCATTCGCGTCTCCGTGGTCTGTTAGGGATTAGCACTTCTGCGATCTAAATTTGTATTTTAAAAGACAGCAAAAAGTAGAACGTTATTCAAATACCTCGCATAAGTCACATAAATAATCCAATGAAAAACCTAATTCGTATAATTTCATATTTTTGTTCAATGCTTTCTGAAAATAAGAAATTCTCTATTGTATTGAAGGTAAAAAATTATGTTAATTATTTTCAAATAGAGGAGATTTCTAGATTTAGAATAATAAGTTCTTAAAATATGACCCTGAGTCAAGAATGCTGAGACCAACTAGTTACAATAACAACGTATTAAAATTTGCATGTATCTTGTCAACTGCGTCGCTGCTAATTTAATTTACTGTAAATATTATGCTTAATGTCTAATTAATACGTTTATCTTCACAAACATAAATATCCATTTTGGTTCGTAAAAAATTATATACTCGTAAAGAATGCATCTAAATTACCATGTTCGTCCACTGCTATATAAATCAATGAATAATACTGAATATCGATGCTAATATTTTAAACGAAGAATGAATTATTATTATTATTATTATTATTATTATTATTATTATATGTGTATCAAATGAATTCTATATTTGTGAAGAATAGAAGTAGTACTCTTTTGAAATTAACGTGAATTAATTATAATTATTTTCCCTGAATTTATATAAGTGTACAGGAAGGAAAATAAGAAAGAACGAAAGATAGAAAGAAAGGAAATAGAAAAAAGGTGAGAGAGAAAAAAAGAAAGAAGAAAGACAAGAAGGAAAGAAAAAAGGAAAGAAGAAAGGAAAGAAGAAACGAAAGAAGGAAGGAAAGAGAGAAAGAAGGAAGGAAAGTAAGAAATTATGAAAGGTAAAGTAAAGAAGGAAAGGTAAAGTAAAGAAGGAGAATATGATGAAATTGATATTTGGGAGAATGAGAGATACTCAATTAAATGGAATATTAATTTTTATTCTATACCATATTCTGGAATATATCTCTTGTATTGGTAAAATACTTAATTTACCCAGAATTGAAATACGATGTTTTATAGCGTTATTAACTTAGTCAATCTGTGTGAATAAAACTCAATTTCGTTTGCATATCTTAATAAAAGTGATTTGTGTTTTCGTTATATTTATTGATATTTAATTTTTTTGTAATATTACTTTCTGAGCATGTTATTTTATGTTGCACTATTTCAGGTAAAGGGTTATATCTGGGATCAATATATTTCTAGTAAATGTTATTTATTTATTCTTTATTAATATCGCTAGAATTAACCTTTAGTTTTTTTCATTCATATTTTATACAATTGTTTTCTATAAATTTTTAATTCTGATTGACATATGAGAATAGTATAAAATAATTGCAAATTATGTGAAATTACGATAGACAATGCACATCACTCAATGCCAATGAACTTTGAGTTCTTTACGTCACTGTATAAAGTTCAGAAATTATAGGAATATTTTTATGTATTTCCTGATTCGAATTTTTAAAAAAATCGATACGATATCTTGCGATTATATCCAAATTCAATGACAAAAACAATGTGTTTTTATAGTCAGAAGCAAGTCTTTTTGCTGGGGAGTTTAATTTGTTTCATATGCTCTAGGACGGCGTTGTGAGACAACAACAACAGATGTCATTTTAATACAGAGAATAGTAAAGTTTATTGAAGTTAAGAACATAAAGAAAATATTTTTGTTATGCAAGTCCAAGACGTGTTTAATAAAAAATACGACATATTTCTTTAACAGCGGCGTAAGAAAACATTTTCTCCCCTTACGACTAATAGGGATATATTCACCAGTACTAGTCTTCCATTGGTCTGCCAAATATGGAAGCAGTTCAAGTTTGCCTACGATTGGTCGAACGAAGGTCGTCCCCATCGCTGGGAGGGGCGTTGCAAACCTATCAAATCCACACTGCTAAGAACGTGGGACTTAGGTAGGGCCGATTTTTAATTCCAGTACTGTACATAATCTTTGCATAGTACATAATTTTCTTTCAATGTGCTCTTTCCTGCCATAAACTGGAACCATAAGTTATTACAGGCAATGATCCCTTATATACTGATCTTTGTACCCTTACTCCAATATTGTACTCTTTTATTCCTTCCCTTTTCAGACCGTATTATATTCTTTTAATTTTGTTTTCGACGTACAAGAAAATAGAATAAAAGTGCATTTTTTATGCAATTTTAGTGCATCATTACACTATTTTTCCGGCTCTAGTAGTCGTAGAAAAATGAAAAAATTAAAAACATGCGTAAATTAATAAACTATTGAACTAATCCGGAATAAATACACTGAAAATCAATCCTTTCAAAAAATCAAAATGAATGAAATTTCGTTTTTTTAATACTAAAAATGCAATAAATAACTACATAATCAGAGGATTTTCATGAAAATTTAAAAAAAAACGTGTATGTTGATACTATAAACACGTGGTTAAAATTTCATAAAGAAATTTGGATTTTTACGGCCATAATGAGCAATTCTTAAAACAAATTCAAATTTGGATTTTTGTGCAAAATCATTCTATGCAAATATTTTTTTTTTAATTTGTAGGTTTTTAATGTACTTTCGTGTGAGAATACGAAAGAATGGTTACTTCATTTGAAATACCCAATTTAGGACTTTGAAAAAAAAATTCTTTTGTGCCATTTTTTCATTTTCTTTGTCATAAAACACACCTTATTCGCAAACTTTTTATTTAAAAAAGTTTTTAAGCAAAATTTTATGAAAGGTTTATATTTTAACAACTACATTTTAACACTATATTTTTGTCATACGTTTTTGCACTATATCTACGAAATGTATAACTTGCTTTTGTATATTCAATTTCCCTCTACTAAAGTGCGAAAACACAAAAACGCTCATGTAGCATACACTAATGATAGGTATTGCATTCAAATAACCAATTGCTTCAATTTGGACATCATTTCTAAAATAACTATTTAGATTGCATCAAGCAGGAAATATTTCATCTACAAATTGTAAATCCTAAGAAAATAACTTTCCATTTGTCATGAAAAATTGCAAATCTAATTTCCGAAATATGACTGAAAAAGATTTACGTAGATTAAATTTAGTCGTAGTATTGAACGGTGATTTTTAATTAAAAGTCATTATGATTTTTAATTAAAAAATATTTTTCCGGATCACTCTTTTATACTCTTTTCCGACAGTTTTATGGAAATTTATTAAGCCATTTCCGAGAAAAATAACAGACAGACACAATTGAATAATTTTTAATTTTAGAATTGTTTAGCATTTCTTACTTATGTGTTAATAATAATAAATTTATTGTCAAAAAACAGTACAAACTGCGTATGACCACGTGGAGGAAAAAAAACTAATTTACTCTCCGGAAGCAAGCAAGTTATTACTAAGGTTTCGTTTAGTAATTATTTTGAAATTTTCACTCCTTTGGAAATAAACGATGCAAATGGATTTGCGCTTTTTAATGGATAATAATTTGGAAATTCCCAACATATATTTGTTTATATTTCACAAGAAATACAAATGGAAATCTCATTATTAATTTGCCAGAACTTTAACTATCCTTCACCAAATTTGAAGAGAGGACCACGAAACAAAATATCCATAACAGTTGAAAACCGTATCTGAAATGTTAGAAACTATCTTTATTTGCTCTGTTATTACTGTTTTGGTTCTTCCCTTCCTTTTGAGGAAATGTACATTAGAAAAATTGAACTCAACGGAATGCCTGTAAAATAAAAATAAAAAATCTTATGATATTCCAATACGACATTTCTAAGGAATCTTCTTTAGAATTATTGAGAGTGCGGTGCAACGTGTGCCAAATATTATTATAACACAAGAATCATGTTAAGGTATAAATGAAGATCTGTGTTCTCTCCCCAGCCGCACAAAAATACATTACAAACATTATTAACATCCAAAGGGATATCATACATTTCCCTTTGGATGTTTTGGCTTATTCAAACTCTTCATGTGAAAAGTACGCTGTATATTCTTTGGAATCAATGAAATGCTTAAATACTTATCATGAAAAAGGCACAATTTTTTAACTTTGACGCAAATGAGCTAACAATCTATTACTTTTATAATCAAATAATGACCACATATGCAGTAATACATAGGGGAATAGAAAATGTGGAAGTGGGGATACAGATACTTGCATTGATAGCAAAAATTCAACGGAATTCGTAAAACATTATAAAACCTAATTACTCCCGTGAAAGTGAAATATTTTAAAACAAGGAACTTTTTAGATATTTTTATAACAAAAGTGCACAAAAATACGAGTTTTTGTCTCCAATAGTTTAAGGTATGGTGAAAATGCGAAACATCATTTCACTCCAATCCATTGAAATTTCAAAACAATTCTTCTTTAGTGAGTCCGTCCAATACACATTCAATATTTTCTTAATTAAATATTTGAATTTTACATTTATTTTTTTCTACATTTAATATTTGCATAACGCATATAATTTTGAAAAATAAATAACTTTCTGAATTTTTATAAAGATGAAATTTTTATATCTGTAAGCAGAAGCCACCATTAATTTTTTAGATATATATGTACAGACCAGCAGTAATTCTGAAGAGATATTTAACAAAAAGTGTGAAGACTTTCATGGCCAGTCTCATTTAATAAAATGTCTTTCGGGTTTGCAAACCGTGTCGTCATTTCTTCTTTCTTGACAGACGTTTCGCTCGCATCTGCGGCGAGCATCCTCAGTGTTTACGTGGTCGTAACACACGGGTCGAGTTGCTGGCAACTGACATTTCAGCTGGCGACACCCTGCTGTATACAGTGGAGCGGGCTGTGACGTCAGCAGGTAATTCGTCAGTGACGCTAGGGTAGGTTTCCTCCGTCGCCGCGTCAGCTTCGGCTAACCTGGTCGTGTCGACGCCCGGTGCGTCATGTGTAGCCACCGACACGATGACCTCATCTTGCCCGCCACTGGAGGACTTAGGTAGAACACGCCGAAGGGCGTAATGCCAAACCTTACGTAACTTGAGATCTTCTTCTTTACGGTTAAAGTTGTTCTTAAGTTTGAATATTTCTATTGCTTCAATGTTAAGTCTACAATAATAGTGGGAAGTGGATGATAATAGTTGTGTTGCGGAACTCAATGTCGTGGCCGTACATATTTAACTGTTTGGAAAAATCTTCTAAGGGGTTTAAGTTTCGGTCCATCATTGTACGTATATGTCACGACTTTACAAATGTATTACTCCACGTGGCATTCACCATTCACAGCCCTTCACAATACAAGCTCCCGATGAGACCAAGTGTCAGAGTGTAAAAATCATATGCAGAGTTTTCGAATTATTTAATGACAGACCATGCTGCTTATGAACAAAGCAAAGTTATTTCACAGTTAATATTGTTATCTTAATCGTTGGAAATTACGTTATCGTTTAAATTATCCATAAAAATAACAAAGAAATTAAAATATAAGCAAAACCTAGAATTTAAATAGAAACAAAACATTCACCACATATGACATGACCACATTGCCTGGCGGAACAACCTTATAAGTGGAACTTCCATTTCATCACTGGTGATGACCAAACTAACCGATATGCAGTTAGTGATGCAGTTAAGGCACGTGCTTCAAAAATCCACTGAATTTACATTGTACAAAATAAATTTTTATGTGTTATAAATAAACAAGAATGTCTGGTTTGTGAATTATAGACATCTATACCCTTTGTTGAATATTTATCAATTTGATGAAATTATAAAACGATATTTTAAAAAAATCATAAATGGTATAAATATTATACAATTTTTTAGATTTTTACAAAGTACAATATGTCTAGTATTTTAAAAATTAATAAGTTAAATGTTATATGAAACGTACCTAATATTCATAAATAATTAATTATTGTGTTTCTAAAAATCATTTACTCATCGTTTGGCTTCTTCGATTATCTCTAATATTCTTAGATACTCGTACCCACATACGTTTTAACAGACAATCTAATGATTGTATTCAGAATGTTACACTAAAAAAGTTAAGCACACCTTTGATAACGATAAATCTGGCATTTGAATCACTTTGTTTATTCCATTCTAAAAATCATACGAATTCCCAATATCCCAGCAATATGGACATTGTTTAGCATTTCAGTTCGGTTGGGTTTTGTTATCGAAAACATGTTTTAGTTTTGCAGTTTGAAAATAATCTAATTTGACACTTTAATTAAGTTCAGTTTATTTGGTATTTCATTGCATCATAAATAAAACTACAGTAATACAATACTACACAGAAACAATATTAAATTATTTCGCCCAGTGCTAATCTGTACTATTTCTTATATTTTTCAGATTTATGATATCAGACGTGTTGTAAAATATTGACATCGTTTAGTAGTAAATGTTTCAACTAGTAGTAAATGCTTGCTGTCAGATGAAGAGGCAATCGCTTGGATTCAAGGTAGAACCTCCCCGGATCCCTGTGCTCATTAAGTGCTGATACATCTTCCACGACGCAGACCTTCCACCTCTCAGCCGCGCGGCTGTCTAATCGACAAGTCGAGTCACGCAAATTGAAGTGCGACGCGTTCAGGCTTCTATCCCTCTAATGAGATGAGTGCGATGTGAGAAAACGACGACACGAGGTTAATAAGAAGAGAAATAGGGTTGAAGTAACGAGGAGAGAGTCATGTCAAATTTTATTAATTACTGCCCGCCAATAATGAGTTAATTCTATGATCTGTATTTCCAATACATAGACATGGATAAACCAGTTCTTTACATCATGTGTGATGAAAAATGAGAAATTTTAAACATTTTCGATAAGAATAATGACATTTATTTTACGTCATGAATGTGTGCCGGAAAAAGTAAGCAAACTTACAGAAGTGAATACAAGACAATATATTAATCATAATAATTAGTTGCAAAATTGTTTTAGATCAGTAAATTAATTTTACATCACTCTTTACTAATTGTTTATTTCATAAACTCTTGTAAAATTTTATATTTGTGGCGAGCTACAGCGTAACTTTAACAATATCAATGTTTTACAATAATTACTAGTTAGGTTCTATCAATGACATATTAATTCATAAAACATAATTATTTCTTATTATGTACGTTTATTAAAAAAGCAATTTATGTATCATTCGTTCACGCTTCAATCGCACATAATTTTAATCTACACTCGTACAAACTCAAACGAAATGTTACGTATATGGTAACAAAGTGAACACAATATTCTTCTAACGTGCGCTAATTAGATAGTTAACTGAAACACGATGACTATTGGCACACCCGATTGAGACAAGCAAAAATATTGTTGTATATATTTATTTCAAATTCAGTCGAGATAGATTTGCAGATGGCGATGATTAAAATTTATGTTCTGACTTCTTTTATTCGAAGTGACAGTTTTTTTTTGTGCTAATATGAAGTTTAGAGAAAAATTAATTTGCGATTATTGAATAAGGATATATTTATTGAAATTTCAAAATATTTTGTTAATTTATGTCACCACTTTTTCCTCCAGATTTCGCGTTTTGATTTTCTTTCTTCAGATGAACAACCAATATGAATCTACTTAACCACCATTGAGTAGGTCTCACAATCAGTGTATTGGTACGCATGTGTGGTGGTGAGTCCTTTGCTCGTGGCGACCAAAACTTGTTAATTTATATTCTAGTTTCCACGTAGTCAACGCCCTATGCCTGTAAATTGACAGGGTGGCCTGCACTTTCACAAGTCAAAACATGGATGTCGGGCTTTTCACTCCGGTAATGCGTCCTAACTTCTCTGAAGTGAACTAACATAACAAACAAGCAGTAATTGATATTCGTGTAAAAATAGAACAAAAATACCATGTCATGGTGGAATAAGTTTTGATGTATCTTATTTATTATATTATTGAAATAGTTTTCACGTCCTGACAAAAATGAATTTTTATTTCAATATTGAATATTTGTATATCTTTTGTACATCTTATATTTTGTACAATGCATTGTTAGCAGAGAGCTGTCTGGAGTAGAGTTTAAGAGTGTTATGCTCTAAATATATAAAATCACACCCGACATTACCTGGAATTTGAAAGACTTAAAAAAATACAATTACTGAACTTTGAAAATTTGGAAATAATTCATTAATTAAACATAAAAATTAAATAAATATTATTTTGCATTGTAAATCAAACATACTCGTACAAATACAATTCATCAACAATCAAATAATAATTTGTGCTGAGAATTGATATTCTTTACCCTATAGTAGGTATTAAGAAGCTATTAATAGGTCTGGGTTTCTTTTAGCTTCTTTTGCCCGGAGTTCTCCGGAGTTATTCTATATTATTCTAAATTCGTTTGTTAGTTTCCATATTTCTCTGTTTTTGTGGTAATAAATTTTCACTTTTGTTAATTACAAAAATTAAATACCTCCAAGAAAATATATAACTACTCATAATTTTCTGTATTGTATGCTAATATTTACGAATTACGAATTATTTAAAAAACCTGGCAGATGGAACATACACTTTACACAGAAATAAGCGATGCTCATTGTTAAGACCTCAGAATTCGTAGGTTCATTTTACTTTTAGATTATGTACTTGAAAACAATGTTCTTCAAAGCCTTCATACAATTTTGCTTCTAGGGTTCGGTCACGTAGATTACTCCTTGTGGATTACCTGCCTCACGTAACGCAACCGGTCTGGTGGACACATTAGCAAGCTTCATAGTTAACTGTCATGCATAAGAAGATTGACAGCTACTAATTAGAAGCCAAATTTAGTTGTTTTTCTGCTCTTTTAATTCATCAATGTTAATCACACTTTCCATTTTCTTTACAATAACACTTAAGAAGTGTCTTTTGAAATTCATTCCCAAGACATTCCAAACAATTCACTTTCATTAGTAAGATGTATACTAATTTTTTTCGTAAACATAATTTCTTAAATATTTAAGAAATAAAAAATTATTGGAAATTTTTGATCAAACAAATTAATATAAAACATTAACAGCATTTGATATGAAATGTCTCATTATACTTTTAAAAGATAATCGCTGGAAAATATTTTAGTTTTAACTAAAAGAATTCATGGGAATTTCATGATTTTTTTTTCTTTTTCACTGGAATTTGACACGGATAACTTTCTATCAGTGTATAGCACACATTCCCTCCTCTCAAAATTTTGATCTAACATCCATTTGATTGTGTAACATTTCGTGGAGGAATATCGTCAAATAATTTTCTCCAATATTCAAATACAAGAAAATGAGTAATTCATTCCTGTAAACTTTCTTGACGATAAATTGAATCTCCCCAAAGCTATTTATATAGTGACGTTATTAAAATTTTGTTTCCTTTAGTAGATGTTTGTAAAAAAGACTTGTCCTGTATCGGCATTACATTAATAATCTTTCATCTTTAGAAAACATTTATTAATAGCAATTTATGAATAGCAACATCCAGTTAATGACTTGGTAAATAAAAATGTTTCAATTATTCAAAAATGTGTTTCTTCCCGATAATAGTAATTTTTCATGAGCATTAAAACATTCATTATACAAAAATGTAGGAAATAAGATGAAACATGTTCTAAAAAACGAAATTCCACTTTTAAAACTCTTATTAAAGCGAGTGAATGCAAAGGAGAAAAAGTTACATTACGACGCCATCCTCATCGCTATATTCTCATGCTTCCTTTCTTTGAAGGGAATGGAGCTCGTGGAAGTTTCCACCGGAGGCGTCTCTCCGTGAGCTCTTAATCCACCTCCTCCCTCGCCACCCACCAGTATTAGCACTGTCAGTTGTCACAAGCCTCGTGAGACGGATTTGTTCTCTTGGCGTACTTGCACATCTATTTCTTTCTTTCCTTGTTTGCAAAAAGAGGTAGACTTTTTTGGCTTCTGCAACTTTATTCCTTCTTTAACATTCCACTACTATCCATTGGGAAAGTTATACATTAATATTGGTTTGATAGTATTTGTGGGTATAAGGACGTCACTATTAGCTCAGCAAAACCAAAAACTTAGGACTCGTCACGCATGTCATTAATTTTACATAGTATCTCCTTCCCTAGAAGTAGGTATGGGCTGGTCGTGGATTTGACGCCATTTTTCACTCGACTAATTTTCAACATGAATGGATTCGATCTAATCTTCCCTTTTTGTATTTCAAAATCAGGTTTCATTTATTTTTACCCATAAACCCATTTCCACCCTCTTTACAAAGCTCTCTAGTGGTGCAATTATTCCATGAGGGCTGCATTTATACTTAAACGATATAGGGATTTCACTATCATCTCGGCAACCCCGAAAAGTGTGAACTCGTCACTGATATTTCTCATGTTCAGTCATTTTTCATGACATAACCTTGCCTAGGAGTGCTGAGGTTTATATGCGCTAATTGTGGAATTTGGCGTCATCGGGAATGCCATTACTGATATCAGCTACCCCGAAAACTATGATTTCAATATTAATATCAGTAATTTCGTTTATTTTTACATTTCAACCCCTTCTCATCCTCTTCCCAATAAATTAAAATTCTATCATATGGGGTGATCATGGACTTAAAATGCATTGAGAGTGTGACTCTGACCTTTTGCTTCTTAAATAACGATATTCAACAGTAATATCGGTCTTTGTTTTGAAACGGCACTCACGTCATCTATTGTAGTATATTTGTACTATGTAAAAAACCTTTGCGGGCGTGTGTGCAACAACATGTCGTGGACATAATTGTCACGTCTATTCGCTATGCAACATTCATAAATACTTCATAAATAATTATTTCAAATCTTCAATACTTCTAAACTCTTCTTGACAAGAAACGTCTATTATGAGTGTATGCTTGATCGACGCTGTGGTATTTATGATGATCGATTTATACTCGTTGTTATAACTCACAATTATACGTCATTGGTATGACTTGTTTCTGCATACTTTACCTACCATTCTTTAATACAAATCTATAATTCTGATATCTTAATATTGTACAAATGGTAATTTTAAGGTCACAGTCTTCCAAATTTAAAAGATATAAAGTTTTATTAATTGATTTGTTTCGATTTCTAGCTCAAATAATTTCTAAATAAACATTTAAATTTTATTTAAATTTAGTTCACATTACGTTTGATGATATTACAAATAGATATCCAACAATCTTTACTCTTCGAGAGTATTTTATAGGTTCCTCGCAAGCCTTCCTTTCTACTTATTCTGGGTGTACGGAACAGGGCTAATTGTAATTTGGGGTCTCTGGAGTTTCGGGAGAGCGTTGGACCGTGGAATTACTTCACATCTGAAGCCAATTGCCGCGGCGCGAACCGTAGCCGCAAGGGAATTCAGCGCAATGTTTTTTAACGAAAAACGTTTCCCTTCATAAAACTTTAAATGAAAGATAATTTTGTATGAATATAGATGTTCTTTGAAGAATAAACTAGGCAACGCGTTTTTTTGTTTTGTAGGTTACGTATAATAATTTTTTGTTTATTTTTTCCTAAATCTTCTATAATTCAATGTTATATAACTGTTTCAAACGTTATATGTAAAATTAATTTAAATGAAATATTTGTAACACTCATAGATGTCTTAGACAAGATAGATGAGCGTTACAAGAGAAAAAGCTGGCAGCATCATCTCTTTAACCAAAATTGATCATAGGTGTAGATCCGATTAATTTTTATTGAATAGAACTTTGCAAATTCAAATTGCAAATAAATGTACTTCTTACTTTTTAACAAAATTATATAAGAAAATTGATGGTCTGATTTCTTGATTCTCACGTTAATAATATCGTAATTATATTTATTTATACATCTTTTGAAAGAGAATAAAAAAATGATTGAGTTAACCACCCCCAAAAACCAACGGACGAAATTTTTAAATTAGAGATTCTTTTATGTAAATGCTAGATAAAGTATTTTTATAATAACTCTTGGAATATGGTGACATGAAGATAACCAAAATATAGAGTACCATGTTAAAAACAACCCTCTTTTTTTAGTAGCATGAAGACGGCAATAAAATTGTCACGCCGTAATACAATTCTTAAAATCACTCTCTAGTGCAGACTGAGAAACATATTTGAGAATGTATGTGCAATCGTTTTGCAGCACAAGTTCATTAAATTTCTTACCACAAACTATTTTCCTTTATTTAGTTGAAAACATCCTATTCAGGACACATTTTTCTCGAAATTAACACTTTTTTATATGAAAAGGTTTTTGAAAATATATAGAAATATGTAAAAATACCTGAGAAAAGTGTTATAATCATATCATAATTTTCTAGTATCGATTCGAATGATTTACCCGACTGTAGAAACGAAGAAGATTAATAGGAATACATCTTGACGATTAGATCACAAAAAAAAACACTACTGAACTCTCTGACATTCTATCCATCCTTAGGGTTTGTTACACATTTCTAAAACATCTCCAGGACTCATCCACATTCATAACATTTCTGGATAGTATTCTGTAATATTAAGAGGTCAAGAATTGCATAACTTTACAAGAAGCAGTGTTATGCTTTGCACCGTGAATTCTGTTTCCCACTGACCTGATTTTTTTATTGAAAAATCTAAATGACTTATTGAATATGATATAGGTATTGCAGAGTTTCATAACTTAATGACTTGAAATAACTCCTCATTTGTTATAATAATTCTTCTTCACATAGAAAATAATAAACTGTTTCATAGAAAACTTTCCTGAATTTCCTCAGTATTGTATCATATTCTGTGAACTGCTCTGAACAATTCAAATGCACTTGTTATACGCTTCTATGCTATTTTCCAATTTCATTTTTTAATCCATGTGTTCTTGTTTTTATATTAGTACAGACGAATCTAATATTCAAATGTATTCAAGTAGTAAATATTTTCATGATCTGGAATGTTTATGGTATTGCACTCCCTAATTCGGTTTTAAAAATATCACAAGATATATTAAACATTGTGTGAATTATTAATATTTAAAAGTTTGGACAATAATAAAATGGAAGAAGATAACATTTCAACTTCGTCGGTAAAATTCTTGAAAATAATTAATGAAATTCACAGAAATCCAGATTTACAGCTCTCCTTCATTAGTTTGAAATATTCGTTCGTTAGGTTTCTGCTTTGCGGGCTCGATGAAATTCTCCCCAGAACATGCCTAAGTACGTCGCAAGCTTCACTGACAGAAACGATCTCATCCCTTCAGAACGAGGGGACTGTTGCTCATTTCTCTTAATGAGTGTAGAAGCTGTAAGAGTTCCGTATCTAAAACAGACTCTAAACGGATGATTGTTCCTCTTTAATATCGGGTTGAAGGTGAGAACTGCATTCATTTCTCCTCGGAATGGAATCTCTGAAACAATTTAAATCAAGAGGGATTTTGAGAATACTTCGTAGAGATTTTCAAGGAAATTCAAGATATTTTATTACATTTATGAAATTATAATGGTTTAAAAACATCTCATAATTTCCAGAAGTATTTATTATACTGAACAGTTATGCGTTGCGAGGGATATCATAACATTCGTAGTTTTAATACCATTTGAAAAGAACGTAGATCACTTTAATATTCCATGTCTTCAAACTCGAACTATCAAGGAATAATTGGAATACCAATATTGAAATTGAAGTACTAACACTTCTTTTCGTATTAACATGTATTTCCTTAAAAGTAATTTAGATATTAAAAAATTAGACGTAGATAAAAAAANAAAAAATTAAACGTAGATAAAAAAGAAATAAGAAAACACAAAGAAACCGTTATAAAAAGTAAAATTATTTCATAAATTTGTAAGAACTTTTCTACTCCTTTAGAAGCAGTTAAGATAAAGAGATAAGTCACGAAGTGATAATCGAAGTGCGCAAAGTACGCAGTAATATATCCCATTGTTCGATGACCTAAAGATAACGTTGATCAGTATGACCAACTTAAAAGAGCGTACCAAAATTAATTAGATAAATGAGTAACATAATCTCCCATCTGACGTAAATTGTCGTTTTCCTGAAGCCAACATGTGTTACACGCCACGTCACAGCCTCTGCAAAGAGACGGCAGCAGAACTCTCCGTCCAGTTGCGAGTTGAAAGAGAAGAAAACTCCCCAAATGATTGACGACCAACACTCACAGAGACGGAGCTGCGCGCAACGACCAATAAGAAGAACCTAGAGAGCGTTAACGCATCTTCTACTGGTGTCGATTACCGTCGTTAAGACGTTTTCAAGTCTCTGTCTAACTTACCGAAGAAGACAAAGCTTAGGACTGTCATTTATCAACGCGTTTTTTTTCTTGTGAAATGCCCTTCTTCGCGATCGACCTTCAAGAAAATATCTGCAGTTTAGTCTTAAGAGATTTTTGTAAAACCATTGAATTCACATTTAGGAGGAATTACTCAAGAAACAAATAAATATTTGGACATTCAATATGTACAAAATATTTGCAAAAATATTAATGTACTAAGTAAAAAGTTTAACTAAGTACATAGTAAATAAGCATTTAGATCAAAAATATATTATTTCTATCTTATATTATACCTATATAAAAACATATCTATAAATATATATTTCATATGCAGTTTGTATGCTTTTTAGAGAGTTAATTTATTATGTCTGTATCAATGTGGTTAATTTGTTGTTCAGCAAGTGTTTATCTGTTCTAAATGGTGCATAATAAAAGTTTCAGATTAGTAATTACTGTTTTAAATGAAAAGTGTGCGATATATCTGTCAATAATGGAGAAATTATGTGCGTAATAGTTTCGTTTTCAAGATTATCATCACCTTTTCTTCTTGTTTTTAATTCCATTGTCAGAATCATTTTGTGCATTGTCCATCTAAAATTAAAAATTGACTGTTTGACATTCACAATGCTAATGAACTGTGCTTCAGGTATTGTTGCAGAAGAAAATACCTGCGGACTTTCATTGAAACAGTCGCAGTAAATTGGGTGCGAAATTTCAATGAACGTCCCTCTAGGTCGGGAGATTTTGTATGGAAAATTGTAAAGACCAGAGAGGAAATACTACATTCATTTCAAATGCTGATTGTAGGTGACAGGATGTTACTAAGCTGTCAGGTTAGGTGCAAAAATTTCGAATGGAATTTTTTTATGTAGCTTGTGGAAACGTTCTGATATTTTGTGGGAAACATATATAGATTCATTGTTATGTTAGCAGTTTTGACGCTTGAAAGTAGAAATTCTGAGTACAACCTTTCTCGTGATTTTTCTCTTTCATAACAATATAAGGTTAATCTTTTAATTCAGGATACTATATCTCTCTTCTTCTTAATGTTGGGTTGAAACTTGGAATAACAGAAATATGATCAAGAATTTATTCTCAAATATAAAATAAAAAATTGAAATATTATGAAAAAAATGATTTGAATTAGATTGGCAATAAAAATGTAATACCAAATTTTAAACAAATGTATATTTGGGATAATCAAATTTATGATTAAATTTAAGATAATTCTGAAATAACATACCAAAGGACACTATACCAAATCACTACAATGAACCGCATCCACTACACGCAAGAATTCTCTTATGTTGCCGTTAAACTCTTGGTAATAATTCAGAACAAAGAAGCAAGATAGTTTAAAATATTTCTTTCTACACCACATCACCATCGTAGGTTTCACTAATCCAATACACGTTGTGAAATACTAACTATTCATTACATCGAAACGATTTAAAGCTTCCATCTACTCTATCAAATAATGAACTCGTTTAATTTGATAAGAATTTTTATTGTCTTACAAACTTTCTTTAATTACTTTATTGTTAGCTTTATAGGCTCCATTTCACCTACAGGCATCTTCAAGTTAAACAAAGCATTGGAGGAGATGTAATCTGTGGATGGTATACACTAATTTACTTGTAAGTCTATGAGTGTAAAAGGCAATGTTAAACGTATTGGAATACCATAAATAGCAGTGGAACAGAGAATTATCGCGAGAACGCGTTATGCATGCGGGTTGTTTGTATCAGCAATATTAGCCATTGTCAAGCAATTCGCAGCATCTTCAGCAGAGCTGTCCAACATATCTAAGCCCGTGGTCGATTTTCTATACTCACTTTTGATAGATCGGGTAGGCACGGGGTGGGGTTAGGTAAAATGTTACATGACAAATGAAATTTTTTAAAATTTGTAACACGATAGCCTGATTGTCATCAAATTTATATTATTTCATACTGGAAAAATTAGTAAGTGTATCCTTCATATTTGAAATGTATTTTTAATATTTAGTATTTAATAATATTATTGGATGTAAAATGTACTAGAACTCGTGGGCCGTAATAAAAGGTTCTAGTAGTTGGTCAGCGCTGGTCTACACTAATAAAGAAGACAGCGAAATTAGAGGATTAACTCTCCTGTCAAGTGTGTTAATTTATTATACAAATTTATTATATTGGATTCGTCACGAAAATGTAGCAGACAGGAGATAATGTATAAGAAGATGTGTTACACATTCGGAATAATATTGAAACTCACCGATATAATTGTATATCTTAAGTCAAAAAATGTCTGTTTGACAAGAAACCATGGTGCATAGCAATTTGAATGGAGAACTACCGTATTTAATTGGCTCACTCTGATACAATCAGTGATCCGTTTTTCAAATTCAAAATTCATAGCGGAACGTTGTAACTTAAATTACACTTTCTAATACAATTTACAAAACCGTTATTTTATATTGCATTCAGAATTGCTGATATTATTTTGTTGTATTATGTATGTCACATTATTTTATTCGTGAATAATATGAACGGAATGAAACTGAATTTCTAATTCTTTCGTGAATAATGACAAAGTTTATTTCCTATCATTTTTTGGTCGAATTTTTATTTTTTATTCCAATCTCCCCAAACTTCACACTGCCAATTGTTATTAATTATCATATTCAATTATACCACATGTTTTTATTTCGTTTCCAAACACCTTCCCAAAATAAATAATGTTCCCTGAATAAATAAACAATTGATAATTTATTTACTCATCTTGATTTATAATGGTCGTAAATAGTAGAATTAGAATAAATAAATCCTTTTGATTTTACCTGCACATTTGCAATTTTAAGTTCAAAGCAAGATGTACAGGTGTACAGGACACACCACCATTGTGGTACGCGGTCACGGAGTTAAAAAGTGGGAGTTCTGTGAAATTATCTTCTCTTCATTTTTTTTTTACCAGAAACGTAATGAGAGTCCCTGCCCAGATTGTCTCTCCCCGTCCTTGGCGCAGAGGGTTGTCCATTTTTTCATCCAAATGTAAGGATTAAAATGAATTCACTCCTATGGAATTACTAAGCGGTATGCTTTAATAATTATATTTGCTACTATCTCAACTAGCTTCATTCAACAGAAAATTGAATGAAACTAACATATGAACGTTTACTTTTATTTAGCAAGACTATTTTTTACGAAGATAATGTGGCAGATAGTACTTTCCCCCATGTGTTATGCAAGTTGTAGGAAAGTTTCACTCTGTTTCGTATTTAGAATTAAACAATTTAAAAAGGACTTCAGGACAGTTATGCATAGTTTATGATAATAGACAACGGAGCGTGATGTAACTTATGCACAATTCTCAACGAATATCGCTTATACGTCAGGTGCATAGAATGGTAAGGTGGACACACTTTCGTAGCTACACAAAGTAAATGAAGTCAAGGCAGACTCGCCAGTATAAATTACAGGAAAAGAGGCATTTTTGCCAATTTTCTCTACTCCAGCTTCTCAGATAGCCTACGAAATGGTATATATTTCGAGAATTCAACTGTACACACCGTTCAAAAAAATCTTTATAATCCTTGAATTATATACTAATTTCAAAAATAAAATAGTTTTCTTCAGAGATAAAGTTATATTTATTCTTTGTTTATTCTTTGCATGTGTTCTAATCATTACGAGGTATGTTTATTGAACAAATAACAAATCAATGACCAGTATAAAATAGTGTGTAGCTATTTTCTCAATAAATTACAGTGATAACATTTTAGAGTAATAAAATTTTATCCATTGCGTGTTTTATTAAAAATACGTCACTCTTTAATTCTCAAATATACTCTTAAAATTTCAGTGTAAACAATGTCAACAAATGAGTATCATGTGGAAAAAAGTTATTACTAACTGTTTCCATAAAACACGTCACGGATNAAAAGTTATTACTAACTGTTTCCATAAAACACGTCACGGATAAAATCTGAGATATTAAATAGATATTTCTGTTGCTTTTCATTCTCTTATAATTAAATTAGTTTGTGGAGAAACAACCAATTTTGACGAACTAAGGGCCATATTTACTATTCTAAGCACTTTCATTTATACTATAACGCTTGAATTGAGAAGTCAAGTAGTCAACATACATCCTCCTCAAATAAATGTTACCAGTAGCGTCGCTTGATGTAATATTTAAATAATATTACAATATATTATTATAAATTGCAATATACAATTTATAATATCTCGAAAGGAAAAGGAAAAAGATGAAATAATAGGGAATCGGCAACATACATTTTAACGTTCTGAAGTACGATATTTCGTTTGCTCCGTCCGGTTACGCAGAAAAGGAACAAAAAATCTAGGGGACATGTGCATATTAATGTGTACGATCTTCAATTCGTATTTGTTACCCGACGATAGTAGTCATAATATATGCACAAAAATGTGATTTTCATTTAAGTGGATGTCTCATCTGGTTCTCAGTTCGATGTGATTGCAACGTCTCTTTCTCTGCTTTTTTTTTAATTCAGCAATTTTTATTGTACAGTACTGGAATTATAAATCGGCTCTCGAAAAAGAATTCTAAGTCCCCCCCTCTTAGCAGTTTGGATTTGTTAGGTTTGCATCGCCACTCCCCTACGACGGGGACGACCTTCGTTCTACCAATCGTAGGCAAACTTGAAACTGCTTCCATATTTGGCAGACCAATAGAAGAGTAGTACTGGTGAATATATCCCTATTAGTCGTAAGGGGATAGAATGTTTTCTTACGCCGCTATTAAAGAAATATTTCGTAATTTTTTATTATACACGTCTAGGACTTCCATAAAAAAATATATTCTTTATGTTCTTAACTTCAAGAAACATTATTATTCTCTATATTATAATGACATCTCAAGTTGTTGTCTCACAACGCCGTCCTAGAGAATATAAAACAAATTAAACTTCCTCGTAAAAAGATTAGCTTCTTACTGTAAAAAAAACATTGTTTTTGTAATTTTGTAATTTTTGTAGATTGTTTTCTGCTTAAAAGAAATATTTAAGAATGTAGTCGTATGGTAATTTCAATTTTAAGAACTAAACATTATTTCGTCATTATATTATTGTATATTATCATCCACAAATGGACAAACTAAAATCACAGGAATTTACGACTTCATGTATACAAATTATTTTACAGAAATGTTGATCACAAGTATTAAAATGTGCGGAGACATCGTATACGTAGGATATGTATCAGCATATGTACTTCGAAAGTGTTCCAATTTCATCTCCTTCAGTTGCTAGCTATATTGCCAGATTTGTCGTAATGTGACGTTGCCAATTTCTCAGCGTATGTTTAAGATTGACAAGCAATGACAACATTATCGAAGGTTTCGTTCATTATAGCTCCCAAACAGATCTTTCGAGCTGATTTATGGTATAAACCAATTTCAAAGATCTGTGAGCAATTGTTACCGGGAATCGAACCAGCGGTGTAGCAACAGTAGGGTTACAGAGGAGCTTTATTTCTCTCCATCAAATGTATTTTTACCCAGTTGAGGTATTATGTTTGTTGAAAAACTTGACAAACAACCCTTGTAAAACTTAGCGCTGCCTTGATGCGATGTTACGTTGATAGTGGAGCTCATTTGTCAGGAATGAGTAGCACTACTTTTTTATATTTCGAATACCACATTTCATATGAATTAGATAATGATAATGGCTGGAATGTATTTTAGCTCTTCAGAATCCCTTCTTGATTCTATGCGATTAAATTGTCGCTACTGTCGCTCCGCACTAATTCGATTCCCGGCGACATTTGCGCTTATTATGAAATGTATTATGACATTCGATAGCTTCATCATGTATATAACATATTTAAACTATAGATTATATTCTGTAGCATGTCGACTGAGAACATATAAATATTAATTTTTGGATTTCACGTCCATATTCAAATTTTATTTGTCCAATCAGATTCAGAGATTTATATTCAGATTATCAGATATTTTGGCGGTTGCTTCGTCTGAACGATAAAATATGAATCATTAAACATAAAAAAGCATTAAATGTCTCGATTCTTTGGATCACAATACGCCGGTGTCCGCTTGTTATATCGTGGAAATGAATAGTCCCTTCACCCAAATGTAAGAAAATGTTAAAGAATTTTCTTGTGTTGCGAAGTGCATATTCTTTTCATTATGAAGTCCCTCAATGAAGATTATGAAATGAATGTCTATTTACACTGTCCTCTTCCCACTCCATGAACTGTGAAGTAAACAGCAAACTTTCATCAGTTGATCATGTCACGAGTCACCAAAATGTATCGCATACAGATATTTAATCAAGTTATTAAATAAATATTGGAAGACTTACGACATTTTAGTGAATTTTTATCACAAAATATACTGTTTGTCCATAGATGGTCGTAAGTCTTGCATTATTTATTTAATTACATTGTATAATAGACGTTAATTGAAGTAGAAATTGAAATATGTTCACAGATAGTTGGACTAATAAGTGAGAGTGGCATTTGATAATGGCAAGTGTGGTATGTTTATGGTTCCTCATATATTCCAATACATGTTGCAACTGAAGCAAAAGTATTTAGCTAATAAAGTTGTTAGAAATGTACATCTATCAAAATATCTTATGCAAGAGAGACTCTTCCTGATAACAAATTTTCATTTCACACTGGGATTACATTGTACACGTTGCGGCGTTTGAGGATTATAATAAGTTTAAAGAATTTATGTGTAAATGTAACGCCGTTATAAAGAAATAATTGGCTTGACCACACAGCTGCATCACTCAGCTGCTTTAATCACATAAGTTAATAACATGCCCTCCGATGTTGAAGGAAAAAATCTGATAAAGCTTACTAAGGTACTGTAGTTGAATGAAAGCATACATTAATCTCCCTTGAATCCACGTTTTCAGTGGATGCGTTTAGCTTTTGCTTTATGGTCACTTGAATTTAATGGATATTTTTTGCCTTTTAGCATCTTTCTTTATTATAGTCTCTCCCTTTTAGGCTATCCGCGTCCTTCCTTTTTGTTGAAAAAAAGGAAGAAATTTTTATTTCACTCAGAATTATTAGTATTACATTGTGAACATTTCAAGAATTACATCATATAATAATATGAACATTCGGGAACTTGGGATAAATTAGAAAAAATAAATATAGCCCTCTATTATTTAGTTAGTTTGTGATCTCTTTCCATGCAATATTTTTTCATTCTTTTTTCATAAAAACATACGTTCACGAGGTAGAATTCAGGTTATAAAAACATATCTTCACTGTAAAGTTTTAATATTTTAAATCCATCATTTTAAATTTCATCTCGTCACTATTACTTAATGGTATGAAATCAGAGCACATGGAGAGCAAGCAATTTGCAAATCGTTATCAGAGAACAAAATGAAAATGAAAAATTAAACCTCTAAAGATAAAAAACTAAATAATATCAGTACACTAAATTGTTTTCAAAATACTCTGATTTATTTCTAGAGACATTTTTATAACTTATGCACTGATATTCATATTATATCCAGTTTGAGTAAAATCATATAGTTTAACAGATTCATTAAATTTGAATTATTTAGACAATACCAACAACGCAGATGCATTTTAATGTAATGCAAATTTACACCTACATAAAACGGAATGGACAACAGGTGTTCCAACAAGAGATTGAAAAAAATTGACATTTTAACTTTTCTTCGTAATACGATTAATTATTCCCAATTCCATTATTCTATTGAAAAACAAATTTGCTTCACAACGAACGTTTTCATTAGTTCAATCCTATTTCCGGAAGCACCTGTGCTGCGCATTCTCACCAAAGGCGTGCGAAGGGGAAGTCAGTGCCTGCTCGGGAGCTGACGATAACAGCTGCATTGTCTTGGCTACAATGACCGCGTTTCCGCGTCGCATACCATGCCTGTGTAGCCCTGAGGGTGTGAACGGGTTGACGCCCCTCATCCTTTACTAAATTTCTTCTCCCCCGTCCTCATCCCACAACCGCGTTTACATAGAACGCGCCTCAGGCACCGCGCTACCTTGATGCGATGTTACGTTGATAGTGGTGCTCATTTGTCAGGAATGACCACCACTACTTTTTTACATTTCGAATACCACATTTCATATGAACGAGATAATGATAATGGCTGGAATATATTTTAGCTCCTTAAAACACCTCCATTGAATTGAATTCCTGTTGAAGTTTGCGTCGGTGTTTATATTTAACACGTCAACTCATCGGAGTTTTAAGAATGTTATGTAAATAATAATACATTTTATCGTCATCAAGGCAATTGCGAACTGTTATTTAAAATATATGTCAGTTATCCATTTTATTAGTTCCAATAGAAAACGTAGACGTTAATTTCCGTAAAAATTCAACGTTGATATTAACAAAAGCAGTAATGATTCTCGTACGGTTATTAACTATAGAATTGAGTGACTTTGCATGTTTTCATTTTTATTCTTGAAACAATTTATTAATATAATGTTTCGCAATTATTAACCTATAATTTATTTTTTAACTAATAAAAGTTAATGCAGTAATGAATAATTATAAATTGCGTGAACCAGGACAGGTTGATGTGGTGTTCGAGCTTTGGAAGTCGAGGCGGATGGTGCAGTAGTCGCACATCTATCGCCATAGCAAGATGTCCTGGGCTCGAGTCCCAGACCGCCGCCTTTTCTGCCTGGTCCGTACATGTGATATGTACACATTATGAGAATGAAAATATATTAAGAATAGTTCCTTACATATTTTATTTTATTTAATCAATAGGTGAATGAAATTCTCAGATAATTTTAAATTTGGTGAAGACAAACGGTAACCTTACGAGTAGATCAAACAATGAATTTGCACCAAGGAGCTCTCTACCATATTGAACCAGTGGCTTTTTAAGTCAATAATTTACGATTATTTTTAAAATATACAATAATATCCAATTCATGGGCATATTTTGTATTTAATATAAAAACAATATTTTGACTCGTAATAATTTGTAGATTCATACCTTATTTCATTTAACAAGCTCTTCTGTGGATGATGTTATTATTATTGTAAACTTGTTCAATTGTTACGGTCCCATTTATTCATCTTTTATTCAACATCAATTTATATTATTTTTCTTATTATAATGTACGCAGTCATGATTAATTTTCTCTGTACGCTCATGGTGGACTCAGGCCCCGCGAGGATGCAGAGAGCGGATAATTCACTTCCGTTGAAAATGACTGTCAGCATTGCAGAGGTGTGGGACCGGCATTGTCAGCAGCGTCCTTTCGGTGGTGTGATGCTGTCATCCCAATTTCTGATTGGCTCCCCACCTTAGGGCATACAAGGGGAAGCTGAGGCTCCATTCCGGGAGTATGTGACGACATACGCTCGTAAAGATTCTTATTTTAATTCATTGTGTCTGCACTATATTACTGATTTGTGTAAATGTATTTCTAAGTATCACTTTGATACTTTCAATCCTTTCATTTGAAACTCTTTGTTATTGTCACGGTATATCCTGAAGTATCACTTTGATACTTTCAATATGTTAAGTTGTAGTTCCTTGTTTGTCGGTCACAGCTGTGACTAATAATCTAGTATTATTAAATAATGTTTGATTTGGTGATTCTCTATTTGAATGATCCTGACTCAATTTCATATCCTAGTCAATCCGGTCTTTTCATAATAGTGGGGGTTGCACCCACTCAGCAAGCGAGTAGCCAAGCGAATAGCCCCGTCGAGTCGAAACGTTGCTTATAAAGACACATTATGTCTATGAATGGTCCTTCTTGATACTTTCTGCGCAAAAATTAAATAGAACAAATAAATAAAATTATTATCAAAAAGTAGTCACAAAATGTTGCAAATTGTATATTAATTAATATTATTATACACCAATATATTAAGTAGAGCAAGTGTATTAATATTATCATGTATTACGAGGATGGGAAGTTGTTACAATGGTGAGAGAGCCAGACACTCTCAAAAATATATTTGCACCTATTGTGAGATTCAAACATAGAACTTTTGTTGTATGACTTGACCATCAAATCAATTATCACTTATGTCTGCATAATAGTGGTATAGTGAAATTTTCTTCCATTTTCATAATTTGGAATCATTTTGTATGCGTGAAAACCAAAATCATGATACAACTTATTTGCCAATTTTTTTAAAAAATCAGCTTGAATAATGAATGCCTCTCAAGTGTTCAATTCCCTCACTAGGATACAAAAATCAAACTTCTCGAAAAATACGTTTCACAGTCTTCATACCCACAGATTCTACCATATAATTTGTTCTGTCATACGTATACATTAGCCTCTCGTCTCATCAACATATCTACATTGTTCAACACATTTAAATGAAGCTCAAAAATTAATATCCTAAATGATCTACATATGTTTAAGACATCAAGAATATTTTGACTCAGAATTCATAAAATTCTAAAACATTTTATAAAGAAATGCCGGAGCATTGTCATAAAATCATGAGAATATGGCCCTTCCCATTTTCAATCATTTTCACATTACGCGCTATTCCTAAATATTAAGTGTTTATGAAAAATATATTTAGCAATTTTCATGATACATTAAAATTTACTAGTAAAATTGGAGTAAATAAAAATATGCCTTAACTTGTTACCCTCGTTATTAGAAACAATGGTGGAAAATTGAATATAGAATGGTTGAGGAAACTTCAAAAAGCAGATATTTATCCAAATTATAACTCACGTTATCTATTTGTACACAAGATTAACACATCTCTTATATTAAAATTTAAAGCATTAACATAAGTTCCAAGAAATTTCTTCATAAGAACTTAAAAATTAAATTAAATACTTTCAGTATTTTAATTATTAATAATTTCCCAAAGTACAGTTAATAGGGTTGTATACAATACTACTTTAAGGAACACCAAACTGAACAACAGTAAGGATATTAAAAAATAACTAAATTTAAGTCAAATATTCATGTACGTACAAGTTTTGTCAGAAAGATTAGGAAAAGTTTAAAAAAATAATGATGTTAGTCTTTCTTATAAAAGTAATAATAATATTGTTTAGTAAAGTAAATCAAAAGATTGATAAAGTTAAAACAAAAAATGTTTTTTACCAGGTACATTGCAACAAACGAGAAAAAATGTGAGGCCATCATTACAGATGTAAAAAGAAGAGACTCAAACAACACATGTAATATTACATAGTTCCCAACCCATTTGTGCTCTAGCCTAACCTACCTTGTCCAATCAACATAGTTTTGATTATCAAAATTCAAAAATTCTGAGTGTGGAACCCAATTATTAAAAAAGTTAGTAAAAGAAATAGTATATGTAAGTAAGCTAAATGAAAGAACTTGTAATACACAAACAGACAAAGATAATTTGAGTATTAGGAACCGCAACGAAATAAATAAATGGTTTGGTAGCAATGGGTCTGTAGTTTCCTCATAGATATGGAACTAGTAGCATGCCGTATCCGTTGTTAATGTATTTGTGTGTTCTGGAATAAAGTGATAGTAGGTGATGGTATCGTGTAGATAGGATAATGGTCCCATATTTACATTACCATTCATTTTTCATAACTTTATAATAATAATAATAAACTCAAACAAAAACCACAGCAAAGATTGCATTTCACTGTGTAAACTTTTTCCTGCTTACATTGTGTGTATTATTTTACTTTCTTCGTCATAATTTGGATAACGAATCGAATAAAATTTCACTTTTGGGGAATTTATAGTGGAAAAACTGAGCGATACATACAGCTTTATATTGTATGTGGGTATAAAAACACTAGTAGCATTACCTAAATAAAAATCAACGTTATTACTTTCATCCTTTTTTATGAATTTTTTAAAAGTGAATTTAAAAAAAAATCTAGTTTACGCTTAAATATCTCGGTTGTAGCTGAGAATAAAATTTTGAAGAGGCACATCTTTCAGTCTTTTATATGAAATTTATAAAAATTGAACTCATTGATGAAAATTGAACAAGTAAAAATGTTACAGCAATTCAAAAACGAAGAAAAACAACAAAAACGATTTCTCATACTTCACGGATGTATGGCTTTGATTTTACGATTTCTATGATATTTGATGCTCCGAATGAAGTTGTCTGAGTCGACAATTTTTTTTTTTTACTTTTATCCCATTAAAATATTT
>NNCF01132411.1:151685-162488 GCA_002313205.1 Laupala kohalensis | reverse complement strand
ATATATATATATATATATATATATATATATATATATATATATATATATATATAAATATTTCGCTATATAGTATATTTGCATTGTAATTGTCCTTAATGAATTACTACTTTTAGAAACGCGTAATATAGAGAATATAGAGAAACGTACATATTTTTACATTTTCTGATTTTACGATTTAACAGATGAT
This sequence comes from Laupala kohalensis, assembly GCA_002313205.1. Taxonomy (NCBI): domain Eukaryota; kingdom Metazoa; phylum Arthropoda; class Insecta; order Orthoptera; family Trigonidiidae; genus Laupala; species Laupala kohalensis. The sequence continues at coordinate 162,301 of NNCF01132411.1, read as the reverse complement.
ATATTGTTTTCTTTATAAGTTTGAACTAATTGAAAGATACTGTCTATTTTTCCTTAAAAAATGAATTCCAAATCAAAAAAGAAATATTTATATGAAGATTTCAGGTAAAACGAAATTTAATTTTGTTCCTCCCAATATTACTTTTCAAATACTGAGAAATACGGGATACAACACGTGACTCAGTGAAGCATCTCATCCTTCCGATTTCTTAAAAAAATGCGAAACACATCCTTGTCAGGACGAGGATGAATCGAGGAAGAGGAAGTGAAGGATGTGGAATTGCCTTTGGCGCATTCTACGCGGAGAAATCTCTTTCCTTGTTTCTTCGCAAGATTGTCTCTTCTTATTCTATTTTCATGATTAAATTCTCTTGTTATTAAACTGTGCACTGCATACAATGCTAAAGGGTAGATCATGCTTCTTTATAACTACGGAGAGAAGATATTGTATTACTTTGTTACAAATAAGAGAACTTGAGTGACTTAACAAAATGTGAAATAACGAAAGCATAAAAGAAAACAAAAACATAAACGTTGCAGATTTAGTTCATTTGATGCAATAGAAAAGACATAGATGATTCATTACCAAATTTAAATATAGAAATTCAATATTTTATACGTGTTTTAAACTGCGTCATTATGCAGAAACATTGCATACATTTATAGGGAACCTAATACATTTAATTTCTTTTTTACACTCACATCACTACATTTCTTACGACTCTTTGCCTGATTCCCATCGTGCGCACATCCCGACCACGGCGAGGAGGATGTACTCAAATATCTTTTCTTCTGCCTTTGTAACTGGTTTCCTTCATCATCGTGCGCACATTTTCCCAACATAATCTTCACATATTCCGTATCGTTTTGCGGAAATGATTAATAGAGGTCCATTAATAGAGGTCTTCTGCACTCTTTCTCGAATCACATGTATTATTAAATATCTGCGTTCCTTGCCATAATTCTTGCACGTCACATGGTTTCTGTCCTCCACTCCATCTCCACGAACGCATTATTCTCCTTCCGCTCTTCCTATCGCCTGCTAATATAATTCAAAATTTCCTTGTTCCTTCAATATTTATTTTACCTTTGTGTTTGAATTATTTCTTATTTTTCTTTGCTTACATCACGTCTTTCATAAATTAATTTAATGCTATTCCTTTTGCTCCTTTAGTCTATCTCATTTACTTTTCGTTTCTTAATTGTTGTTAAATTTGCAGCTTTTAATAAACATACTAAAGCATCAATAAAGCGTACTTCAATTATTAATACTTCATTTATACCGTAACGCTAAGTTGGTCAATTTCATAGTTATACAATTTGGTATTACGAGTTATATATTTTTTTCTTAAATGTGATACGCTTAAAAATTAACAGTATTCTGCCATAATGATGCTACAATATTACAATTTCGTAAAATATGGTTCTGCTCACATTACGCAACATAAGAAGTGGTAAATCTCACTTCTAGTGAAAAAATATTGCACACCTCTTTTTTTCATTTTTATGCAGAGTAGAGTTTTCCCATCCTCCATTGTCGAGGACAGGCTTTATATGCAACTATCCCTGATTTGACGAGGTCTCATGTATGTAACTCTTATATATAACCGGAAAAATTCATATTTAACTGTAATTCAGACGTAATAAATAATTGCAAAAACCAATACAGTAAAAAGTTGGGTGTGGTTTAGCTGTGACCATGCGTGGATTTGCATAGCCACTACCATGTCTTGATCAAGTTCCTGCATGTCTTAAATTCGCGAAGAAACAACTAAACTGATATACATTGAGACTTTATGGCATAAAACTCATAATTCCATGAGCGGATTTGTGTTTCCCGCTCAGAGAGCGCGCATCTCGCCAAGTAGCACCGCGCCGGCGACCGGCGGAGCGCATCCCCGCTCCGCCAATCGGAAGGCAGTGGCGACGGAGGCGATGACCGAGGCAACTGTGGAGACGGCGAGAGAGACGAAACGGCATTAGAAGACTACATGGACGTGCAAGGAGGCGATGGTTCGCGACAGCATCGGGGAGACTACCCCCGCATGCAAGGAGGCTAACACTTTCCCCAACTTCGCGGCCGCTGGGCTGCCAGTCTTAATCCGAGAACAAGGAATCTCGGGTGTAAGAATGTATTTTTTTGTTATCGAGTTGGATTTAGTTTTGTTTTGTTTTTGAGTAATAAATAATTTGATTGTTGCTACGTGTTCCTGCTATATATATACGGTATGCTATGAGGGTGTTGTATGGTATGGTATGAACATGACTATGATTGAGGGTGGATTGAATATTCCTGACAGTATCAGAAACAAATTTGCTTAGGTGTAGATCTCCAGGAAGTAAAACCTTTAAGACTCTCTCGTAAAAGATACATACTTTCTCTGATCGTTGGTTAGCAAGTAACGCGCAACACATACCAGGTGGAATCATTTATGGTTTGTCTCGCGTTGGGAATCAACGCGCCCTATCGAATTTGACGTTTAATGTAGGTGAAACACGTGAACCGACAAACAACTAGTTTTTGCGAGAGTAAAACTGATTTCGTCATTCAGTGACATTACTCAAAAATTACAATGAACAGATCAAGTCAGGATCTTGTGGCAATGAACTGCAACCAACTGTTTATAATTGCAATAATTAAAGATTTATAACAAGTGGTTCATGAAATATTCTTGTCTTTCCAACCGGAAATTCCTACTCATTGAATTTTCTCGTTCAATTTTTTTCCTTCACTTTTCATTACAGACAAAGGTAAATAGGTATTACTCATATACTGCCGTGAACATGCTGATATGCTGTTCCACACTTTACTAGCGGTTAGAAATGTGTAAAAAAAAAAAAAAACGGAAAATATGTTTAAAATATTTAGTTCACTTACGCACCACTATTTTGAATTGGTTCGATCAAAAGTTTTCCATGTTTTTAAAACTCCCTTTGAAGTATGAGCAATTGACTTCAAATTTGGTGTGCACAAGCACCAAGATAATATTCATATATTGCACGCAATTTCTTTCCCTGCAACCCTGTAGGGTGAGTACGGGATAAATTAGGTGGACACTCGATAGGAGTGGCTAGGCAGGAGAACCCTATAGTAGTAGTAGGTTAAAAAGTAGGGTTTTGAGTGGATTGTATTGCTTACAACTATGACATCAATGCTTTTGACATAATTCAGTTTTTTGAAACGAAGGAAACTAATTTATGAAACGTGTTTAACTGTTTCAGTGGATGGCTAACAAGGATTTATTTAAAACTATGAAATGACACTTAGACCGTGTAACGGACATCCTTCTTCGAAGTTTTACATGTGATAATTCACCCCTCAATGGGGATGGAGTAAATGGGTTAGGGGATGATTTTCGAGGAGGACTGAATTTTGTATCATCTTTTAGGGACTGAATTTTACATCATTTAACTTTATTCAGACTATTAATAGAAATTAGTCCTCCCTCACGTGCAGAGGTATGTTTTTTTGCGCCTTACTTTCGCAAAGTTTTCACCCCGTGACACTCAAAGAAAACGCAAGACAGATATATCTACTTGCTATTTTCCGTCACACACTTTGTGCAGTTCAAAAAATAATGACGCATATAAAACCCTTAATATTTGTTTTAATGGCAGTTATTCTCATGAAGCAATTCTTAAACTCCCTTTTCCCTGACGCCATATGAGGGTTTAGATGTCAGTGTTTTCTAACTCGTAAGAATTTTTCTTAGCTTGACAAACGGGCGCAAAACTTTGACTAGAAAATTTGAGAGCAGGAAAAATGATACGTCTTCGTCATTTGTTTTTTCCTGTGAGAAGTGTACAAAAACAAAAACAAAAATACAGTTTCAAAAATAAATAAATAAATTCAATGTCAAGAAAGCCATGTTAATCTGCACATGACCATGTGGAGGTCAATGTGCTCTCTGGAAGCAAGCAAGGGACCATTGTATAGGATTTAATATTAACTACTCAAGCTTTTCTTAGACATTTATGAATGAGATTTTCTTATACATTTCTTGAACATACATGAGAATTTCTTAGACATTTATTAATTCGTTACTTACACATTTATTAATGTGGCTCACTATTAGCAAGAAATAAGTTGTCCCGCCATCCGCTTAAGATGTCTAAGAGTACACAGAGTTTTATGTACATAATCTGTTTTTGCGTATTAACCAAAATGCTGAATATATTTAAAATAAATAAAAAATTGAAGTTCTATTTCAAAACTTCACGTTACTGCTTAATACAGAATGGTACATTTTCAAAATACCGTTTTTTTGGTTTTTTTTTTTTTTTGGCTTTTGAGTGAATGGATGCGAAACGAGTTATTTATGCAACACTCAATGCTATACATCGCAAACCAATATTATATCTATTCCCCTATGTAGTTATGTCACTGCCCGTTACCTATGATCACTGAATTTCCAATAACGAAGTTAATTTACATACAGAACGCCTTTTATGCAAACTTTTTTCGATTCATCGTACTGCTTGATGGTTGAAAATCGAACGTGCAGTAATTTTCTCAGAAATGAATCAAGTGACAGTTATAATGACGTAATAACAATACTACTATAAATATAATAATAATTATAACTATATAATTAAACAATAGCACTATATATTATTTTCGCGTTGTGACATTCTGCAAGTTTTGGTTGATAAATTCATCGCTTTGAAATGTTAAGAAAATTTTCCGGCAGTTATTCCATTGTTCTAATATTAATCAGCAGAACTCATATTCTTGAGTGTCAGTACCAATTGCACAAGTGACCTCACACACTCACAGTGAAGACGAACGCAGAACCTTTGTTATGCAAAAACCCTCGCGCAGTAGTCGCACACCCTGGTGGTGGAAGGACAAACCGCGGAGCGCCGAGTGGAACTAGGAGCGTTGGCATAGCCTCATGCTCGTGCCACAGAAGTGTTCCTCGCTGGTTAGCACTTAGGGTGAGTGGAGTGTCATAGGGTTATTATTACGTTTTCAATTGCGAGTAAAAGGAAATTGGAGCAAGCACAAGCGAGAGCAGTCTGAATTAGCATGAGTGAAGATGGTTTTCGGAAAATCGTAAAAGGAAGAGCAAGAAAATTATTCAAATTTAAAATAATGAAATATTGGATAGAACAGAGCTGTTCAAAAGATAATGCAAAAATGAAAATGTTTCACATGTCGACGGAAAGGGTGAGAATTATCAATTTCTTTTAAAGAATTGACAGTTCAACGGAAGTCAAAGAGAAGAATAACCTTGTCAATCTTATTGTATTGGCAAATATTTAATATTGCTTATCATTTCGTTTCTTAAGAAAATAGATTTGAGTGACAATTTTCTGAGCGTGTTGAGAAACATGTAATATTCGTTGACTTTCTTCGATCTAAGCTCGGTTTCCAGTCTTGATCGTTCGACCGGATTGTGGGAAACAGCCACTTGTGTTACTTTCTCCAACAGAACTTGTATATTGTTGTGCATCTATATATCGCAGACGGAGGTCATACGTCGTTCGGAAACATCATAGGAACGTAGGTCAATCTTTTTTCAATCTACTGAACTCTCCTTGAAGCAGAGATTATAAAAACAGATAAACTAGTTCAGCATGTTTGCAATTCTGAGGTTAAAGAAGAGGAAGATCTAGGAAACTCTTACTCTGAGCTAAATCAATCATAGAATAAAGAAATCGTTGTACTTTAATGCAAAAAGAACAAAATCCATATATAATTGTTTTTAAAACGATATGTAATATAATTTATTATACCTACTTCGAGTAGAAATTTTTACTTTCCAATTTTACAGATTGTATAAGAGAAAATATTGTAATCACTCGAAAAGAAATTCGAGATCTCTTCGGATCATTACGAACTGCCTTTTTTCAGGAGAGCTCATTTTGACTTCATTTACATTCTGTTCACCACTTCCGGTTTATTCAAATTTTAAATTTTGAAATATGAATATAAACATTTTTATTGCGCTGGAAAATATGCGTACAGATTGCTAAACAGCATTTCCGAACTTCACACCGTTTTTTGAGATATAGCGGGAAAAAATTACGCAAGGAAGGGTTATTACTTTCCAATTACACAGAATGTACAAGGAAAAGCATTGTAATCGATCGACAAAAAATATTTCGAGATCTCTTGGAATCTTAACGAATTGCCGCCTGGAGAGTCTGTTTATTTAATACAGTGAGTTTTTCAATGGTTTTCACTCACTTCTAGATTTGGTGTCTAGATTCCCCATCAACCATTCGTTCCCGCAAGATGAATTTCACGAAAATGGTATTAAGTGGAAGAACGTTTGAATCTTTCCCCATAAAGACACGAAATAAATTAAAATAACTAAAATAAACATCACGTTATTTTTATTTACAATTACAACTAAAATAAACATCACGTTACATTATTTACAATTTAATGAAATATGTTTCACGAATGTTGGCTTTGATGAAATGTACTACAATGTAATGAATAATAATATTACGCCGAGAATAAATTCTCATCCTTTCTCTACTACTTACCTTTTCTGTAGACTAAGTCTGATCTGTGAGCTCGCTTCCCCTTATTTTGAACGATAAAAATATAGTTCAAAATATACGACTAAGAAATGTAACGTGATAAAACTTTTGTTATCACGAAGAATAATATTTTAGGACATAATATGATTTTAGGACATTTCTACAACTGGACCGTTAACAGCCACTAGCTGTTGCATGTAGTTTCCTAAACACACGCTGAAGCTATTGACTATTCTTTAATTATAATTATATAAGTTATAGTTAATCTCAAGATTGAAATGTAATATAGACGTAACAGGTTTCAATATGAATGGAAAATTGTTAAATTAATATTATTATACTCCAATATATGGTTTTCCATTATAATGTAGAATAATTACATTTTACTTCATCATTTCACTTGAAAATATTTATCAGTTGGAATAAGTTTGTTCCTTTCTTTTAAATATTTCAATCACTCTCGCATAAAAAATATAAAAAATCAAAGGCCTGATACACATATCTGTACTTCAGAGAAAAAGAAATAAGTGAGCTTAGAATACATTTCCAAACTAATTTTATAGATGATACAGAAAAATTGGTAGTATTGAAAAACACTCTCACAAACAAACACAAGGTTGAAAAAATTGAAATTAAATATATTACATAAATTCACAAAGGAAAAAAAATAGATAGTAAAAGTTTCTAGTAAGAGAATATTCCAAATTACTAGACCTAATAAGTTAAATATGACAAAAGAACATATCAATGTTCACGTTTTGAGTACCCTAAAATAGTGTATAGAGAATAACACGCATTATCCTTAAGTTTGGTAAATAACCGTAGATTGGTTTTGAATTATGAAAAATATCACGCATTTTCACATGTTTCCATAACACCTATTCTAATCGTGAAAGCTCGAAGTGACTTGGAAAAAATTACTTTATAAGACAATGCAATCCAAGTGGTCCAGAAGAAATTAATTGATTTCCTGACCGTCACAGAAAAAAATCACATTTTCGATGTCACATCTATATACTTTGAGATTCATCGAAATAAAAAGAAATTTTCTCCGTTTTTCAAATGGCCGCCATTACTGTCACAGTATAATATAAATTATGAACTTAAATGTACCGAAAACAAAATAGTTTATTTGAAGTCCCTAGGTCCACCCAATCCTGAGTAATTAAGAAAACTTGACGTGTCCGAGAACGGGAAAAGCTGCGCGTAGCCTACAACAAAAATGATCGCCATTTAAAAAACGGAGACTTTTTTTTATTAGCTCTAAACTCTCAAAATATAAGGGAATGATCCTGGAAACTATGATTTTTTTAGATTGACAAGCAATGAATGCTGGACCACATAAAATGGGTTGACTGCAATATTTCGCTATATTCTAATTATGAATCGTAGAAGTAGTTTTGAAACCGTCGACCAAAGTAATATTCCAGAAAATGAATCCTGTCTGACCGGGTGAGGTGTAATCCACTTGGCACGAGGTGAGGCGTCGGAGTCGCAAAGGGAGGGCTCGTTTACGAGCGCCTTACGACACGCAAGAGTCGTTGCTTTGCGACCGTTCTCCGAGAATCTCAAGAGTGAAGTCCGCGCGGTTCCCTTGCCACCAGCAACTGTGTGAGCAGCAGGAGCAGCTGCAGCCCTCCACCTGCGGTTTAATCTGCTCCCCTGGGTGCGAGCGAGATGCCCTCGCAAACTCTGCCCTCACCCCCAAGAGCCCTCCGAAACCTCCTTCATTACTCTGGCCCTTTCTGTCCTTCCTTTCTTTATCCTCGCTCTTCATCGAGGAAGAAAATGTGATTTTAGAGAATACGCTTTGAATAGAGGAATAAAAATAAGTCAGTCGAAATTCTTGACAACGTAGAAATAAGTGTATGAGATCTTCACATTAGGTCACAATAAATACATACTTCTTAGATCGCCAACATTTCGACATTTTATTAAGTCATCTCTTATTAAGTCGTATTTTATTATGTTGCCGACTGCCCTGAAGATGACTTAATAAAAACTCGAAACTTTGGCAATCTAAGAATGATGTATTTATTATGATCTAAACTCAAGATATCATATACTAATATAAATGAGATGCATTCTGGGACCTGAGTCTAGACAACGATGAGTAATTTGGTAAAGTAACGGAAGTCCTTTTCACACATCTCATATAATCAATTGTTACATATCGTATTAACGCAAATGAACGAAAAAAAACTTTGAAGAAAAGTATTAAAATTTAATTTCATTTGTTAAAATACAAAAAAATACGTAAGTTTTATTGAAATTTCACCTACTTTACATTTTACTGCAAAAAATGTTTTTATGAACTTCAATAACACACTGAATGTTATCTCCCACTGTTTCAAATTTTTGTGAAGAAATCATTCTTCTCCGTAAATAAATAATAGATTGTTTGAGACAGTAGACAAGATAGTTAACGACCACGCACAGCACATTATGTATCGTCATTACTTCAAAATTTCCGACATTTTCTAGGTTTGTTGAAGTGCTATGCAATGTTACTCATCAATATTTCCACTGAAATGAAATTTAATAATAACGAATGATGATATAATATATTTTGAAACGATGTTATAAAATACGTTTTATTTTTAAAACGCCAAAGGTTGCAATTAAGTTCAACCACTGAGGCAATTAATTAGCACTACATACTTAACTTTCCCTGCATATATTACACAAATCAACCCTACCCAGCACGGGAGATTTTGCTGTTGTGAAGTGGTTGAAACTTCGTTATAATTAAGTGTCGATTTAAAATGCACTTTCATTTCCAATAGTTCGTGACATTAAATAAAAAAGCATATTTCACTTTACTTCTTTCCTTTAAAATTGAAATTAAAAAATGCTCTCTTAATATCCACATTTAGTCTAAATTTTAAGTTACAATCTTGAATACTTTTTCTCTCTTCTTCCATGAATATGCCAGAGTACCAGAATGACGAACCTAATATTTTCACATCTTTTCACCCATTCAGAATTCCATAAAATGGTTTTTAGATATTGTATTTAACAATCATTAAAGAGAAAAAGAGAGTTGATATATCAATTAGTTCGTGAAATATAGTGAATGTAGTATACCATGTTGTTATCGCGGAAGACTAAGTTCCGGAAACCTAACTACCCCTTATGACACAGTAAATTTAAAAAATCGAAACCCCAAAACCTTGTCTCTCTATATAAGAATTAACAATTTTTACATACAAAAACCAAGATGATGACCTCATGTGATATGAGGTAGTTCGGGGGACGACAGATAACAATACTGATCCTCTTCGGTGAGGAGTGAAAACCCAGTCTGCACGTAGATCGCGAATTGATCTTAATTCATCACCTTTAATCTCCGTTATTTTTGAATTGCGTGAGCGACTAACCTGGCAAGTAAAATTTTTATAACATTCCGTAGCTCATATTTAAAATTTGTCAACGGATGTTTTTTTAAAATAAAAAGTCAGCAATATACATGAGTTCCGCATTCTGTAACACACGAGGCAAGAAGAAGTAGCTATAACCTTGCACCAATAAGAAAATAAGCGAGTGAGTCATCTTCTCCTGTTTTTGGAGGAAGAACATGGTTCAGAAAGAAAGAAAGAAATTGAACTTTAAATTTCATTTACTGTAGATTGTAGTGCAATTATTAATAATTATAATAATAGTTTAATACTCATTATTATGATTTTTATATCATTTTCATTAATATAATATTTATTGTTTTTGTAAAATATATGCGTCAAAGAGAGAATGCGGTAAAAATATAAAAGCGAAAAAAGGCGGGAAAAGGCAAAAATAATTTTAAAAATCTTCAAAAAGATTGGTGAGAGTTTTGATGAGGATAATGATTATGGTCTTTTTGCTGTGTAAAGGTTACTTTCACGCAAAAAGTATGACGATGTTTCAATTAGTTCGTGAGATACAGTAAAAATAGCATAAATTCTAAAAGTCACACTTCACCCTTTTATACTCTTTTAAAAGAGAAATTTTGAAAATTCCCTTCCTGGTGTTGGTTACGTTCCAAAAGGCATCTTCGGTCCGAATTTCATGTTAAAGCTTCAATATCCTAGGATCTGAGTTGATGAATGAATTGGTCAGTCCGAACAATACTGCTTATATGTACAT
>NNCF01132411.1:110085-142593 GCA_002313205.1 Laupala kohalensis | reverse complement strand
TATATATATATATATATATATATATATATATATATATATATATATATATATATATATATATACACTGCTTACCAAGGCAAAATAAAATCAATTATGTCAATGAATAAAACACTAAAAACATTCATACACTCCACTAATTGTGCGGTAAATCCAAGTAAAAATACATGACGGAGCGTTACTTTGAGAGTAAATTTCATGAGTCATTTCTATCACCGCCAAATATAATTCTCTAGGGAATTCGGACTCTTTTGAAATCTAATATCATCCACGAATACGAATTATACGAATTTGTTGATATAATTAAAAATATTAAACGTCCCATGGAGAGTATCTCCAAATATAATCGACCAATTATACGAATTTACTCAAAATTACTCACTCAAGTCACTTAGTGAAAGAAAGACTTATTATCATTAATTTGCATAAAGGTACATAGATTTGTAGAGGTAAGATTTATTACCACCCACAAACGTCTTTTCGAGTTTGTGAATAACTTTATGTATGGGCTCTATGACCTTGCTATTGACTAGCCCTTAAAGCCCCACAAAAAAAATTTAAAAAACCAATTTTTTTGTAAAATTATTTCATTAGTTAGTGCTTAACAAAAAAGTGGTATCAACAATGTTACCCATGGGGAAAGCAGAACACAACAGTTAGTAAAAAAATACTTATACTAGTTCATTGGAAGATATAAAGAAATAATATTTCAAGTCCAAATATGGATTTTTTCGTTGCGAATGAAAAATTTAAAAATATTTTTCAAAAAATCCACAAATATTTAGAGAAAATTATTTCTATCGTTGAGGAGATTTTTTTCTCATATATTAGTTGAAGTGCAGCTCAGTTGATGCGCTCAAAACAATGTAGTCGCTCTGAAAAAATAATTTACGTATTCGCCTCTCAAAGAAGCTCCTTTAATGAGCTTTGCATTCCTCTTTCAGCTATGAAGAATTTGAATGCAACACATAAAATCTGAAGCTGTATTTTTTTTTAGTTGAGAGTTAGATGGCACATTGCCAAGGTGGAACATTTATCTTAAAAATTCTTTTAAAATATCACAATTCACATTTCAGAATTGACACAAAAATATATTAATATAAGTTACTTTAAAGAATTATAACATTTTGCCACCCACTTATTTTCAAAAGGCGTAATTGAAAAGTAGAAATTAGACAATTAAGTTGGCAATGCGTACTAATATACCTTACAGTGCTGGTAAACATGTAATCTAAGTTTTATTTGTTTGTTTGTTTCTTCCTTACGTAAATAAATCAATTAAAAATATTGAAAATTAATGACAAAATAGAAAATAAAACGCATAAAAGAAACTCACATATTTGAAGAAACGGTTTCGACTTTCGCCTTCGCCAGTCACGTAGATAATGAAGCGATTTTTCTCTCTTCGCTTTACGTTGACCGACCGTCAGATAAAGGGAAAGAAAAGTAGGAGAGAAATATTAATTTAAATCTTGAAGAATTTTGAAGAATTTACATATGTCTATTTAGACTGGGGTGGGTTGAGGCTCCTAGAGACAAGATAAAACGTAATTCATGTGTTTTTACATATATGAATTGGGAATATTTGGGGAGAATTTCCAAAATCATTCACTAAATTTTTTTATTATTTCAAATTATTAAATTTCAAAACATTGACTAAATTTTTTATTATGCAATTTAGCGTGGGGGTGGACAGTAAGAGATACTTCATCCTGATGTTGAAAGTAGTAGTTGTTTGTCCTACATAGAAAATTTTACAAAGAGTGCAAGTTTTTATGGAGTTGCATGTACTGGATTGACAGATTCTGTGTGTATAAGATGATCGGCCCAGTACAAGACGTAGGAGAATCAATGATTTTTCAGGTTTCACAGCTGTTTTTCCACTGCATTTTGTACTGGAAGAGAAAGACAAAAGAGCGTGGTTGAAGTCCTTGTTGTTATTTAATAACTTGTAGAGTTTCGGGGGTTGTTTATAGACAAGTAGAGAGATTTTGTGGAGGCAATGTTATGATACTGATCTTTGAGGAGAAGTTTAATTTTGTCAATACCAGGGGAAAATGTTGTACTAAATGCAGGGAACTGAGAAGATTGTGAGTTTAGATACAAAAAGTTTGAAAAGTAAAATTCTATTTTTCAATAAGTCAATGGGATAGTGACAATTAGTGACGGTGTCATGTAGTTGACCGTAGTGTTGCTTTATTTCCACGATTTTCAAGATTGTATATATTGTATCCAGGCTTCATTTCCAAATACGAAAAACCCTACTTAATTGTATTTAGCAAAATACCGTATACATACTAAATGTATTCACGTGTCCATCCTTAAGGACAGTCATATTGAGAAAACTCCTTTCATCGCTGAAAGTTTTCTGCGTCTTGGGATTCTTTAAAAAACATTCTGTGGGAGTGAAAATCCAAAGACTCTTTCTTAGAATATTATTCTAAGTTTTCCGTTTATTTCTTTGAAGAATAATTTACCTGCATTAACATTGTTAAGCTAATATAATGTGAATTTGTATCATTGTTTTTTCTTACCTCTTACTACGTAAAATTTGCCACCATTTGTTGATATTTCAACGAGTCACAAAAGTCTAAAATAATTCTGGCATATCATATCTCAGCTACTTTTACTATTTTATATCGAATTAACAATATTTATATCAACTCAAATTCTTATAAAACTTTGTAATTACCCACTGTTTCGCCTTTTAACGAAGAGTATGCAGAATTATGCAGAGCGCCTGCATTCATAACGAAGAGTATGCAAAAATGATGTTGAGGTGAAATCTCTTCAGAACGAAGAGAAAACAAAACCTCAGGGGGAAATATTTTCCAATAATTCAGTGAAGACGTTTCAGATATTGCGAAGGAAAAATCAATGTAGCTATTGAAATTACTTAATATAATTTCACCCAAGAACAGTAATAAATAATACTTTTCTTGTTAGATTTTGAATGTTTCTTAATCACACAACATTTTGTTAACAGGATTATGACCTCGCCTGGTGTTTCTTTTTTTTTTGTGGGGCTTCAAGGGCTCGTCAACAGCAAGGTCATTAGAACCCATGCAGATGGGGAAAAATGCAGTTTCGCACCATAGAGAAAAGCCGTAGTGACTCTTACCCGTGTGTGGGACTCGCCGAATATCTCGACCATAACCAATAAAATCCTCCTGAATTCAACAAATATCTAAATACAAAGATGTTCGGGAATACATCAAAACATTATGTTCTTTCCATCACTTTGGAGTGAGGAAAGCACATCCTGGATGTTCGGGAATACATCAAAACATTATGTTCTTTCCATCACTTTGGAGTGAGGAAAGCACATCCTGGATGTTCAGGATCAGCTTATCAGCTGAATACATAGTCTGGATTGCTTGAACGGCAATTAGAGAATCAGAACAAATTAGGACATGTGATCCGCGGGAGCACTTTGTTGATCGCAATGCTCTCAATATGGCGTAGCACTCAGCGGCCAAAAACGCTGCACAGTTCGCCTAGACGGTAACCACAGGTCTCACGGGGAAAAACCACGGAGCAGCCGACACCATCAGCCTGCTTCGACCCGTCGGTAAACACAGGGATATGGACCCGGTGTTTGTCCAGGATTAGGTAAAAGTATACCCTCAACATCGGAGCTGGAGTGTTCTTCTTGTCATTATGCAAAAGATCGAAATTAATCTTCTGCTTGTGCAAAGCCCAACGACGAGCCTTACTGAAATCTTGATTTAAGACATTAGGTGTGCGTATATTCAAGGTTTCCTTAATTTGTTTAAAGCGATATCCAAAAGGTTTGGTTGCTCTCAGTCTGTTGTTGAAGAAACGGATGAAAGAAGAGGAAGGATGAAATATTGCATTGTGCACCAGATTGTCGGGTAAAGTTAGCACGTGGCAAAAGTATCGTAGCATGAGGAGTTGCCGCCGGAAGTAAAGAGATGGTTCATCCCTCTCGACATACAAACTCAGAATGGGACTAGTGCGGTAGGCTCCCGTAACTAGTCGGATTCCTGCATGATGGACACTATCCAACTTCTTTAAATAGCTTGCACGAGCAGAGCTATATACAATGCAGCCATAATCGAGCCGAGATCTTATGAACGCTCGATAAAATTGGTGCAAGGTGGAGCGATCAGCGCCCTATTCCCTGCTACTCAGTCACTTCAATAAATTCAGAGACTTTAATATTCTCGCTCTTAGGTCTGTCAGATGTTCAATCCAATTCAGTCTCTGATCAAACATTAGACCTAAGAATTTTTCAGAAGGAAAGAATTTTAGAACATTTTTCCCCAGGGCGAGGTGAGGTTCTGCCAGAAGGCTTGGTCTCCTACTGAAAAGAACACAGCGTGTTTTCTCGGCAGAAAAAAGAAAGCCAGTCGTTTTCGACCAATGGTAAAATCTATTGAGGACGAGTTGGATTTGTCGCTCCACACCTGTAACTCTGTGATGAACAAAAGATAGTAAAGTCGTCGACAAAAAGAGAGTGTAGGACAGGATTCTTTACAGCAGATGTTATGCTGTTTATGGCCACTGCAAATAAGGTTACACTCAGGACTGATCCCTGAGGAACATCGTTCTCTTGAAGGAGATCCGAGGTGTCTCTTCCAATTCTGTAGCGGAAGGAACGTTGATCCAAAAGTGACTGTAGAATCATAGGAAGACGTCCTCTAAACAGACTTTGAGTTGTTTTAAAATGTCATGACACCATGTAGTATCTTGGGACGAAAGCATCTTTAATTGCTGTTTCCAGGAAAAGTATGTTGTCCAGGGTGGAATGGAATTTCCCGAAACCACACTGAGATCGACTCAACAAGTTATTCCATTCAAGATACCAGACGAGACGTCGGTTGATAATTCTCTCCAGAGTTTTACCAACGCAACTCGTCAAGGCAATGCTATGATAACTACTGATGGCTTTCTTTCCTTTCCTGGTTTTAGTAAAGGGATAATCGTTGCTTCCTTCCAGGAATTAGGGAATACTCCCTCGAAACATGAAAGATTAAAGATATCCAGAATGTATTCTTTCGATTCGAGACTGAATTGTCACAGAATTTCATAATGAATTGAATCAGGACCAGGCGCTGTGTCGTGAACTGTCTCTAGAGCGGACTCAAGTTCCCACATGAGAAGGAAGAGTTGTAGGAATCCCAGTTGGTGAAACGAAAGTCAAGCGATGTGCTCTCTGCTATTTTTCTAACGAAATCAGGATTGCAGTTTGCAGTTGATGTTAGGTCAGCAAAGTATTCAGCCATCACTGTTGCCATTTCTCTGTTGTTGGTGAAAACCTGACCCTGATAATCGAGTCCAGATATTGGGACTCGAGTATACCTTCCAGATATCTTGCGGATTGACTCTGTCGGGGAAGATTTTTTTATTGCTTCGCAATCCTCTGCATGTAGGCTTGCTTCGCAGTAAGATTTCCTCCTCTCCAAAATAAATACTCAAAGGTTCAATTAAAACAAGGTTTATTACGTTAAACGAGTCGTCGTAAAGTAAACAAAGAATGACACGAGACGACGAACGACAGGAATTGAATGTTCAATGTGAGTTCGTGCCTCGTTCGTGTAACTCACGACTGACTTCAGATGAGTCGGTGGTCGAAGGTGTCGTGCTGTGTCTTGGGATCGTAGAGTAGGTCCCACGACCGACGAATTCCGCGTGTCGATAATCCAGCTGGGTTTCTCGTTAGAGGTTGCGACATGACCTCGAGGAAAATTGTCAGCGTAATAATAACTTAGAGTTATTTCGCGGAGCTGGGCTTCTTGTAGAGGTAATCGGATATCGATGTGCTCTGCTCAAGAGTTTTCAGCGTAATCAGCTGGGGTTCTTGTTTTTGGCTATCGGGCGACGATGTTACTTCGACCAAGGTTCTCCGCGTAATCTAAAGTAATTAAAGTTCGTTGCTACGGTAGGGGCGACATAACACTATGTCGAGGTTCGTTTATTGAGAGATAAACGAAGGGCGTCCTGACTGCACGCGGCACGCGAGTGTATCAAGGAGTCTTCCATTATTTATAATGTTAGGATTCTTTGGCGTCGTATGTTGAGACTCTCTTTTACGAAGAGTGATATCATCTTGGAAATCAGTTAACAACATGGCTATCATGTAACTTTCGTGTGTTCGTCACATGGGGGAGTTTCATTATTCGTATGTAGATATGTATTTCTCTGTATATGTAGGTATGTGTTCCTACAACTCCGATACTTTAGTGGACGATATTGTTCTCTTAATGATGCTTAGAAACTCTTTCCAGGAGGTGGATCTGGATTATTTTATAGTTCGTCGCGCATTGACTCTAGAAATTCGATATGTGGCAAGGTTTTACGGAGATGGACTACCCTTAAATTTCAGAAATGCTCTTCACCTTGCCCGAATGACGGACCGCCATGCGTCGATCCACCAGGGAACATGAGGTCTTCGGAATTGATTCTTCAGCGGCGTGATGAATCACCTGGGTCTGATAATCAACCCTCTCTTGGACACATTTCTCTGAAGAGAGACAGAGAACGGTTCAGTGTCCAATTAGTCTTTCTGAGAATCCATTTCTGTAGATTGCATTCTGGAACAGTCGCACTTTGCGGCAAGGACAACCAGATAGGATGCTGGTCGCTACCATGCAGATCATCTTTTACCTTCCATTGGAAGATATCAGCAACTTCAGGAGAGTAAATGGAAAGATCTATAGCAGTCCATCACCCCGTGGCAAATGCAAATTAGGTCATATCCCCTGTGTTAATTAGACATAATTCTTCTCGCTCAAAGAGACAATTCAGCAGTCGACCCTTTGGCAATCGCTCGACGAGCCCCACAGTACACTATGTGTGTTGAAATATCCCAGGAGGAGGAATGGTCGAGGGAGCTGGTGAATTCAATCCCTGAGGGAAGTCTCTGAGAAATCTCGTGTCGGAGAAAAATAGATTGGACACACGGTTGTAGTGGTATTCTGTGTATTGTGACTGCTATAGCCTGAATTTGAGTTTGTAGGAGAACGGGTGAGCAGAGGATTGTATTTCTAACATACACGGCAACTCCACCTCTTGCTCGATCACCCGTGTTTTTTTATGGAGGTTTAATCCTTCCTCGCGACCCGGTCAATGAAGGCAAGATCTCCGACCTTTGTAACACACAACTTTCCACCATCGGGCCAATGGTAGTCGCTGAAGCATGCCCGAAGCTTACGGTGTCTTAGAACAGGTGGCGCAGTACCAGTCCCCAGCTCGGGGCCGTGGGTTCGCCAAGCCCATACTCAGTCGAAACTGAGCCCCCTGAGGGGTCTGGTGTTTCATCAAAAGTGTAAAAAGAAATCATGGTGTCGTGCAGTGTGGGACGTGATTGACTTAACAACCAGGTTCCCGCTTTCACGAAATAAATAAGGTAGACAGTTTGGTTGAAACTTTCGCTTAGTAGCGATTTATTAAACACAAGGTGAAATGGTAGGAAAGACACCGTAGAAACCTGAGCGTCGTGGCGGCTGGCCCGTGTAGGTTTCGTTCTTCCTTCCTTCAGAATTCTTGGGCGTCCTGGGACGGTCGGCGAAGTCTCGCGTTCGTGAAGATTTCTTTCTGGTGGGGAAGCCGGGTTTGCGTAGCCGTCTTTCCGATGGCGCCGAATCTCTTCAAGTTGAAGTATTTGGTGGCGAAATGAATTTAACTGTTCATGTCCTTGTGGATTTGCGTACAATATGAAGCTAGTTGCTTTGAATATTTCAGAGTTGAAATTAAGTTAGTTTCGTTCGACTGTAAACTATCGTTTGAACGCACGTTTTTTGGCGGTGCTGCTGCACGGTTCGGGATAGCGAGGCGAAGTGATGGCGGAGTAGTTGTTATTCGTTTCTAAGCATTAAGATAGTTGACTGTGTCATATCAGATGCGATTAGTGCGGGTTGACGTCACAAGGCTGACGTTGCAAGTGTCGTCACAAGGCGTCACGAGGCGCGTGCTCGTTTGGAGGTAAGCATAGAATCTTATAGCCTGGAACTTATATTGAGTTCTGTTCTTTGTCTGGGCCTTGGAATATGCTGGCTTTGCATTCGGACCTCATTGTTGGTCTTGGAATGTTATGCCTTGGGTTGTGTTTACAACGGGGCCGTGCTGTGGAAGATACACATTGGATATACTTGTCAAGTGAATATAATATTCGTGATGAATTCTTCCGATTTAATGGCATACATGATGCTGTAGTAAATTATATTTACAGGAATCTGTTATTCCTGTGGTATCAGCGATTAATTGCGCGTGGGCAGGCTGATGTGGGCAAGAGCATTTTACAGGGGTAATGTAGGAAGGACATTGTAGAAAATGTTGGAAGGACACATTTCGCTATCATGGATACATTCACTTCCAAAATCAAAACTATCTACAAATTTTACGAAATTGCATTAAAAAAATTTGTGTCAACCAAGATTTTGTTTATGCTCAAATCCGAGAAAAATACAGAAATCTTTCTTCTCGTTTTATAACCTAAAACTTATATTTGTACCATTATTTTGCAAAAAGTAGAAATGGCATTAACTCCTAATTTTAATAGATGGTAGATTTTATTTCAATTTGGTAATTCTTTCTTGTTTAATGAATTTCTTGGTGTTAAATACATTATCACTTAACAGATAACTTGTTTTGAGTTGCTATTTGTTAACATGTTTTATTCTCAGTGCGGTCTGTCTGCAAAACCGGAGTTACTACCCCTTACATACTTTCTCTTCTTCTTCGACGAACGTGCAACTTTGCTGCTCTGATTGCCAACGGTTGGATCAATTCATTGGATTTCATTTTAAAAAACTTTCTTTTAATTTTTTTCTGCGCGTTATATACGTTTTTTTCATAGATCAGGAGACACCGATTTCTTTACAGAGATCTTCCATTTGTATGAAGATAATTTGAGCTTAACGTCGCTGAGCAACGGTGCACACTGTTAGCCTCCAAAAGAGAAAGGGAGTGACAACGGTACTTTGAACGTACGTTTTAGGGGAAAGATAATAAAGTCAACGAATGGTCACAAAATATGCAAGAAAAAATGAACAAATTGAAATAATATATTCGAACTGAACGAAATTGTTTATAAAGAAGAAGTCTACCTGCAATTTTGAGTCAACGCAGTTACTAGTTTTTACAAAATAATTGTACAAAGGTAAGATTTAGTTTAGAACACGAGAAAAACGAGCATTTTTCATGGAGTTTAGCATATTTTAAATACATTTAATGGATGTCATATTTTATATTTTCGTGGATTTTAGGTAAACAAATTTTTGATGATACAAAAAGTTTTATTAATGTGTTTTTATAAAATTTGAAGATATATCTTTTCATTTCATTGCTTACAGCCAATTCGTTGATATGTTATAGTGTTAACTCGAGTTACATAATTTCTGCGTCGAGAATAGTAATAATAACTGGTCAGACGGAATTAATAATTTAACGAAAGGAAACGAGTGTATGTAGATTGCGCACTCAGGGATGGGACAATCCATACTAAGTGATCCAACGCTTAACGCCTCACCGCTTCCGAAAATTTTCTTTTTTTGTTTATTGTTTCTAGTATTATTGTATTAGAGTGAAAAGAACAAAGTTTAAAAAAAGTTACCATGGTTATAAAATGGCGGTCACTCTAGTCTTGCCACGCTTTTGGCCTTTGTAAGTGATCAGGTAAACATTCATGACTCAAGATTGATTTAGACTAACCACTGTGTTCAGTAAATTTTTGACCATAGTTTCAAGATATATTTAATTTCTTTAGTTATCTGCGTATTATTGATTTCGTATCTTTTATTAGAAGTTTGAAAATGAAAAAAATTTCGAAAGCAATTTTCTAAAGAAAGGGAAAAAGTCTGAGACAACTATTATTGTGCTTATACATTTATAAATTACAATTTCATCCTTGAGTTATATCTCCTTTCATGTTATAATACTGCAAATATAATTTTTAATTTTTCCCGTTTCGAACGCCTTTAACTCTGTTGGGGGACCCAATAAAAGTTTTATATTTATGAAGTTAAAAGATATCTATACTATTAGACTTCCGTAAAAATTACGACTTTGACATTCAAAGATTCAGAGATATAATTCTTCAAATTTAATTGAAACTTTTCTCCTTGTCATGCATGAATAGTCAACTTAACCATAAAGCAAACGATGTGCTCGTATAAAATATAAATAATAATTTAACATATCATTATGAAGGATAAGAAATAAAAATAATATGAAAATTGACTCGTTAATTTTTTATAATTTTATTGAAATTAGTAACAGGTGTGATATTGTTGTACTTGCAAAGTATCGGATAGGTGCGTATCCAACAGTTATACTTCTTCTTGCGAAAGCTTTCGAAACGTAGTAATGTGCGTTGTAGCTCTTATTTTCATGCTATAAAATAGCGCACACTTTAGCAACACATGATCCAGGATATTCACATTCCACGTGCGCGGTTTGTATACACCCGTTTTCGTTCATTCAATTATTAATTCCGTCAGACTAGTTATTAGAACCTGTAAATTACCCCTCAAGAAGGTGCTCGCAAAGTTCCACGAAGGAAATATTTTCAGAATTAGTTTCTTGTTTCCGGTTCGCAAAGGACTGGATATAATACCTGTTCGCAAAGGGCCATGTGCGCAAAGGGTCAGATACCCTCTGGGATGTCTGTGTACAATATTCTGTGCATTATGAATTATGGCGGTATAAACAATCAAGTTATCTCATCGACGTGACCAAAAGTGGTTGTGGTAGAACAAATAACATAATTGTGACATAAGTACATAAAAAACATGTTGCATTTCCAAATATTAAATAGAAGTTAATTATAATTTTTGTGACAAGTATTTCATTGTATTTGATAAAATGCAATACTTTACACAATCTTGATTTTCTCAAAGAGCGTTTAAAGTTTAAATTTTTTAAACTTTCTTACATACACGAGAAAAATATGTATATTTTCACTTATTATTAAATCTCTAACTATAAATAGTAATATTTCTCTACTGAAAATCTGTATAACAAATAAATGAATGTGTGCGCGGGTGTGTGTATTTGTGTTTGAGTCAAGTCAAATTCCTGGGTAATCGCTCTCCCCTCCTCCTCTGAAATCCGCCACTGTATGAGAACTGTGGTGGTAAGCACCTTTAGGGGAGAGATGGGAAGGGGATGACATCAAAAATGAATCGAAAACAACCGATATTAATACTGAATACATGATTTTGAATGCCGCTGAGAGGATTAGTGTAATACCAATTGCTGCTTAAGTCCATGATTGAAATACCACAATGAAAAAACTGAAATTAGTTTTAACATCGTAACCGCAGAGATGAATAGTGACGCCTCCGTGCCGCGTTAATTCTGAGATCCCGCACGGATGGAATGGTAAAGGGGTATAAAAAATAATAGAAAACGTCCGATATTAGTTTAGATTTAATAATTTTCGGGCCCGTTCAGATGAATGGTGACACTATGCCATTTAAGTACAAGATCAGCGCTAATGTGAGAGGAAGATACCTCTGACACTCCAGGAGTGAAGTGGTGTCGTTAAGCTAATGTGCTGTGCGCTGAAAACAATACCTGAGCTACCAGTTGATATACTGGCTGCCAACCGGACAGACAATACATGAGCTCGCATAGCTAACATCCGTTTGCTATGACGTGAATTTTCGACCTTCTGTATCACAGCGTACAGCATTAGCTCTCACAGCTTAAGTAGCTAATCAACAAGATAAGAAAAGGGAACCTATAGTAGATGATCTTGCCAACCAGTAAGGATGTAATATTGATTCGATGTGAGTCGATGTCGACTATCTGCATGCTTTCTTTTCGACTTTCTTGATGATATTCATTTTTATTACAACTCCATGGTCTTACCTTTTTTCATCAAAGGCGTACAGTAAACGTTTTTTTTTTAATTCGACGTCTGTCTTCAGGTACCCGACAGCGCCAGTATTCGATCCAGAGTCCTTTCCCTCTGAACGCTTCTGCAGTACGACGTTTTATTATTTTGTGTTACATTGTCTAAGAGTTGACACCATAGTATTGGTATCATGAATAATAAATACGTAAAATAATAATCATATCTAAAATCTTGAAAAATATATCTTTAAATACCAAGAAAATAGTTTTATGTATCCAAACGTTTCTTTATTTTGAATATACTTGAACTTTAGTCTTATTAGAATAATATATTTGAAAATATCATTATTTAAAATAATAATTAGGTATTTGCCGACATTAACCTTCAGAAATTCAAAATATCATCAGTGTACGGTTGCTCGACGTCAAGAAAACAAAGTAAATATTTGTCATCTAGACTTCAAATTTCGGGCTACGCAACGTCGGGATGGCGTCGTTTAGTCGTTGTAATGAATCATTTTGTTCAAGTAAACAACTATTCATAGTTCCGAAAGCCACAGTCGATTTGACTCCGTAAAACAATTGCTGAGGCTGCGTCGCCTCAGTCATGAGTCAACGAACCGAATGCTTAGAGGGCAGCGCAGCCGAGTGTCATTTAGCTGCGACTATAAACGAGATCGGCGGCGAGGAACAAACAACTGTTCTTATAGCTATGTCGGATTTTTCAGCTGGGCTGAGCTCTTATGCGCAAAACGTAAAAGCTATAGATGTTGATGTAACTGTCTTCCTCTCAGACAAAACAGCGTTAGCTTCCGTAGTGATAGAAAATTGGTCTCGATAGACGAAAACCGTTTTGGGGCGGCTACAGCATAAGCAGTGGCAGCTAATGGTACTTTCTGTCCGCTAGACAGTCAACGGGTGAGCTATTAAAGCTAACTTAAGGCTGAGCTATCTGACTTTTTTTCCGTGTGAAGGTTTCGATGGTGCTTAAGACCACGTACAGTAAAAAAGAAATGATGCAAGTCTGTAGAACTATGTGGAAATTTTTAGTTCAAAATGTTATAGTGTTAACCTCGGATATTATAGTTGCTAAATTTGGGTGTTTAACAATAAAAGTCTTAAGCGATGAAGTCACATTCAGAGCGTATTAATTTCAGCCATCTTACCTTTCCGAACTCTAAGCTTCTGAGTGACGTAAATAAGACTGATTGTCGGAATGAAGCGCGTGGGTTTCACCACGAATATGGACAGTAATCAGGCTGGAGTTTAATAATTGAAAATACAAATATTAGAAAATAAGAACACAAAAGATGTATGATCAATTCTTGTTGCCAGGCAGCGATGGGTTCATTCACGTAGAACAAAAATATTAGTGCACATCAAGTATCATGAAAATTCCATTGGCACGAGCCAAAACCTGAAAAATGTAATGTAACGCGTGTAAGGTGTGATTTTCAGTAATGCAAATTATCGAGGGGTAGCATCTCCCTTCGTACTTAAAAGGTCTTTCTATTAAAATATTTGAGTCTCTATATTTTTGACCTTTATAAAACGGTTCTCAGTTAAATATCACAAAGTGATTTATACCTTTGCATCCTCCAAGACTGTAACAAACAAGATGAGTGACTCATGTCCAGAACAAGGCGACAAGGAAGAGTAATAAGTCCCGAATGTGGCTAAATAAATAAGGCCGAAACGTAGGCAAGTAATTTAAAAAAATCATTTTGTGACCTACAAACTGAAAATCTTTTCTCAGTCTAACGAAATTTTCTTGGATAAATTCTCATAATAAATATGAAAAATCTCTCAAAATAAATGAGTCAATTTTTAATATAGATTTTGTAATTTTTACTTTTCGGGGAAATACAAATAACCAGTTGGTGTCTCTAAAAATATAACTAGGTCACAAAAAATACTTTTCATATCTGGTTAGTTATCGATGGTTAGTTATTTCTTAGTTATCGATGAGACACATAGTAACACATGTTTTTCGAAAGAACCTTTTAAAGGATTTGATCTCGAAATGTAAGGATCATGATTTTTCTTTAGCGTTAGATTGGGGATAATCTCTGAAGGAGTATTTCTCATTAATTATCGCGCATTAATTTCACCACAGAAAAATCCTGATGATATTGCATTGAACGCTCGATCTTCGTTGACCCATTTGAGGCTCCACTAGAGTGGTGTTTGGGGAAAGAACCGTTCTCTGTGCACTTGGCGTGTGTGGAGCAGGGTTTCACCGATCCAGAAAGACGCGGTGGATTTCGAGGCAGAACGAAGCGACGGGACGAAGGGAAGAAGGGAAGGTAGTGGAGAGCGCCGCGCCGTTGAGAAGACGACCTACCCTGGCATGGGATCGGGTCACTCACAAGAGTACCCGTGCCACTCCAGCTGTTTTGCCCGGGATCCGATGTCGTCTTCTCTTACGAGGCGATACGACGCTTCTATTCTCTTTCTTAGCGTCCCACGACGGCATCTTTCTTTGAGTTCTTTTTTCTTGGGTTCAACATATCGGGACTTCAAATTGTCATTTCACGCTAGTTAGCTGCATTTATGTTATGACTTTTTTTAATAATCGTTATGCGAATAATGACAAAAAATATTCCGTTATGTGATAACTTCAGATCAGGAGAAAATGGCGACGAGTCGGAAATCGAAACTGGGACACTACCCGCATGCCTTCCACAACCGTACATCATTTCCACCCAGACCTAACCCCAGAAATGTTTGCATAACCACCCTTAAGTGGGGTAGAATTGTGGAAGGCGAACGGGTGATGAAGTGGTTAACCCCTTTGTGATCAAATCACGAGACCCGTGTGTGATCCCCGGCTTGTCGCCATTTTCACCTGACCGAAAGTTATCACATATCTCCTCCATGTCTAGGTACACGGTAGAAATATATACAATATTCCGTTTCCTTAAACAATATAAGTATACAAAAATTGAAATTCTCTATGTCCATCAAACGTGCTTCGTTCTTTTTCAATATGTTTCGTTACTTTTTATAACTTACAACTGTTTACGCTTATACACTCCGTTTATACCATTCTGGTCTCTCGTTACACGTCAGTCTCTCTTCTCGATACTTGTTATTATGTTCTAGTACTGTATCGTGTATACAGTGACCTGGACCACTCCTTCATCTCTCAGAAAAACATTATTCTGAAAAATTGTTCCTTGTCACCTGAAATTTGCGTTTTATCTTATTTGCTCTATCGAATAGTGGGAACTTTAAACTTTTCTTTCAAACTTTTATTGCAATGTATGCAGTAACATTTTGTATATTATACTAAGAGTGACCTCACATATTTCTTTCAATCCATGTATTTTATCCATGTATCCTCTTTATTTTTTTACCTGCAGGGCCCAGAGTTCAAATACTGAGAACCCTTTTTATGATTTTTCTGTTTTCAATCTTCAATAAACACAACTTTTTGGAATGTGGTCATAAGTAGTTTATATTGCTTTTTTGACAATAAAATATTATTATTTAATAAATATAATACAATTATTAAAAAGTAAGATAATACGATTATTTAAAAAACTGAAAATAAAACAAATTGGAGTTGTAAAAAATTGCCAAAAATCTAACGTTATCTCCTGATCCAAAATAATCCAGTTACTAAGTTATAAACTCTAATTATACTCTTTAACTTTGAAAATATCTCTATGGAGTCTCATTTTATACACATTTCTTACTTTATAATACGTCGTCTTGTTCATGTTTTTGGAGATAACACATCAACCTTTCTCGTTTCCCTTAGAGTATTGAAATAAATATATCCGAACCCTACCCGACCAATAAGAAAGAAAACTCCGGGATCGTTTTCTCTTCTGCAATATAGCAGTTTAAAAAACAACAATAAGAAGACAGGATGAGTGATTATGAAAGAACTCTCAATAAAATTGAGAGATACAGCAAATTAAAATTTGTAAAACTTCCAAAGAGTACGTAAACAAAGAAAAAGTCATGAACTAATATAACTAAGGTAAAGAAATGCAGATTTATTTAACTTCTACCATCGTGTCTCCAACTTTTTGGTCAGTTCCATCTCCGGGGATTCTTTCCTTCTCCCTCTCTTTCTCTTTGCTGTTCCCCGAGTGCGACACAGGTGTCGGCGCAATTTCTCCGTTGAATCCTTGGACGTGCAACGGAAACGCAGTCGTCCCTTCGGAACCCTCAGTCTTTGTTGAACACGCTCTCTGTCGCTTTGTATCTGCCACTTGCTGCCAAAGGACATTTGTATACATCGCTTTCTGCCTTCTGTTTCCATGACCACTATGTCGCCCTCTGAATAGCCACGGACGAACTTCCGATATTGGAAATACCGTCTCACTTTGATAAGCTTTGTGCCACTACCTCATTCAACATCTAGAGGTCACGAATGCAATACCAAGGCTAAGTAGATGTTGTTGAGAAATGTGATCCTTAAAAGTATTCATCACCCGGTCTGGTGATGTATTGAATAACAATCACTGACAAGATAATAATGGTCAGGTTAGGCTAAACTCGTTGAAGAGCCAGATTTCTCATTTTTAAACGTAAGAGAAAGTATGAAAAGAAGTAAAACTACACAACCTTTTTCAAACGGAAAACCATTTCAGTGATTAGTTTTAGATTACAGTGCAATTGTTTGAATAAAGAATGGAAAATATAAATTCAGTTTTTATAGGAGAAAAATGGAAGTATCCTGCATGTCGATATACGGGTTGGTTATATTGTAGAAATATCGCGAAAATAAGAAAGGAGCAGTAATCACGTAATTCAATTAGAAAACCATAATGAGAAGTCAATACTAGAAAAAATATTCATTCATTGAGTTGAATCATTCGTTATGCAGATTTTTCGGTAACTCTAAAATAATTCACGATCCTTTTCTACTTCATGGATTTTAATGATATATTTTATACTTTTCAGTATCTGAGGCTTCTTTCGTGGAAAATTTGCTTTTTTGGGCAAAAAGTTCTTCTTTAAACATTTATTTCTTCTGGGAATAAGTTATGTAAGTCTCCCTGTCACCAGTTTGATGACTGCATTGCCAATAAATACGACATATACGAATTGTAATATTGTTTGGAAAAGTTAAGGATATTTAATATTCTCCAGACTTTTTATAATAATAAATCGTTGATATTAATTTAAAACGTTTTTGTAAAAACATTTTAAAACCTAACAAAAGAGTATCAAGTACGAATAATACACCGGTTACGAGCGGAAACCAGAGAAGCTCGTCGTCGAGAAAGATAGAAGTTGTCAAATAAAACTTAACAATGGCTGTAGCCACAGGAGGTTTTTATGAATTAAAATTTAAGGAAGCCAAGTTTCGAGATGACAATATAATTAAACATGAAATGAGATAACATTATGGAACATTAACTATATACGGTAGAGTTGTGTTGATTATTTTACGCTGAAAAATTAGTCCGGTTTCGATGATAGTGAATTTTGACTGAGTAATTTTACCTTTAGATTTATTTACTTTTTGCTGTTAACCAGTTTGCGATTGGACACAGCTATTTTTTTACAGCAATTATTTTATCGCGTTTTTGCTCGGATAGTAAAGAACTTTTGTAATCCCACACAAGAAAGTCAGCAATGCCACAAAAAATTACTACAAATACATTTATCATGTAAAGAACATATACCTAAAAGCGTCATGGGTATTTTTAAATACCCACTTCCAAGAAATTATTATAAATTAAACATAATACTTCTTATATTCACTGTTTTCTCCAAATTCAATCAAATATATTTGGCAGAGGATATATACAATGTTTATGCCACTAGATGGACAAGATTTAGTCCTTCTGGACTTTAAGCCGTCTAGTAAGTTTAATTGTCATTGTTCTAACCTTTTGAAAGTAGTTCCAGAATTTTCATTGATGTTTGTATATTTATATTGACGTTTTGATATTTATTCTTTTTTAGCTCCTCAAAATCTCAGAGAGTAGTTTTCTAAAGTAAATTTAAATTTTAAATTATGGTTTAGATATTAAAATGAAAATTAATTGAATGCAAGAATCCAATTGATATTTCCGTTGGTTTAAAAGATATATAGAATTAAAAATTGAATTTCCTCTCTCTTACACGTTTAAAATTAAAATTTAAAAAAATCTTTTATCGTAGTATGAATGTATTCTCTTAATTCGAAACAGTAGCAGTAATATGTATTTTCTGAGTTTCGATGATTAATCAGTCATTTAAGACATCGTAACTTATATGGTGCTTAAAAGTGGACAAAACAAGGAAAAGGAAGATTCATCTAAATTTAAAACAATGGTGCTACACTTAACACTTTCATCGAATGACCATAAGGGAGAAACTGATCATCAGATTATGTTTATAACTGACACGAAAAGTCATTTAAATATATGCAAATGCAACTTAGTATTTAGAACCCAGAGATTAGAACCAAAACTCGAGAACGATGGAAAAGGTTTTCCTGAACACTTGATCTGGGGAATCATGATGAAAATAAAGAAGAATATCTTATTTACTTCGTTTATTATACTTGACTTAAGTTCTACTGCTCGCCAGAGGCAATGAAGACACTTGAAGATTTCACACATATATACAGGCTGAGAGATGAATCTCTCTTGGAGTCAAGACTTGCTGTGATTTCCTTTACAATTTCTAGGAGTATTCACACAAAAGGTTTCTTACCCTCTAGCACTTATAATAGCACAATTTTAAATAATATGTTTTTCGACATGGAACAGGATGTAAGGTACGGAGAATAGCTTTAGGTAACATGTTTTTCAATATGAAGCTTTTAGAACAGGATATAAAATGCAAGAATAGCTTTGAAGCGGGATGTGTCTTGTTTGCGCTGAGAAAAATGAAATTACTTTGGAAAGAGAATGTCCTGGTGGCTGCTGATCGGCGTTGTGTCGCAAGGCGGCACATATAACTCCTCCTCCCTTAGTTTTCAGTTATTGTCCTCAATAGCTGGTTTATATATGTGAATTAACTTTAACATAAACTCATTAATTTGTTTTTTTAACATTAAGAAAATGATAATTAATGTGAGAATAACATATCCAGTGTTAAATACATTGATTTTCCTCCATTCGGAAGTTGTTGGAATAATTGGTTCTAAATCAAGTTTAAGCTTCTTAACATCGAGATGTGAAAAGTGAAAGTTAATTTGTTTGTTTATAAAAGATTCATTATACTATATAATATATGGACCTTGAATTTGAATAGAAGATTGGTATTTTTCACATGTTTGGATTACAATTTCTTTTTCGTTAGAAAAGAATAAAATATTCTCTTTATTTAATAATTGGAATATTTTTACATTATTTTTAGTGTGGGCAAATTCACAATCTGAGGTATTTGTTAGATTACAGTCTGTTGTTCTAATATTATAAGAAAGACATACATAAGTTGTAGTTCTTTTTACACATGATTTCGTGGAATTTTTGAGCTATTGAATTACTAAAGGATATCAACTTGTTGATGTGTTGAATTTCACTATTATGGTTTGTTTGCAGTGCATGTATTTGGTTTTCCAAATTTGTAAAGTCACCTTACCAGAAATGAATTTGATGATTGTTCCAAGACCATTGATAAGACCACATTTATTTCGATTTGAAGAAGATAATAATTTTAAAAGATCTTTTTCTGTATCTTTGAGTAACTTAGACATTTCTGAAGATAAGAATGAAAAACTGTTGTTATTGTGGTTGGTTAGAGAAGTGCTGACTTCATGGATTTCCGTATATATTTCTACTAGGTTACTAATGTCAGAGTGAAACATGAATTTGTGATATTTATTTATGACGACTGCTAGGCCGAGTGTGTCTGCGTAGAAGCCTTGTGTTTTAATAGGGTTTGACCTTACACAGCAGTGGGCGGCGGTTCTGAAACATAATATTTTCTTTTAGGTTTTACGTGTCGAAAATGCCTAATATGGATTTTTCCATTTTTTATTTTGTAATGAATTCGATGGTTCTCAATTTTGATGATTTTTCCTTCGCGGTAGAGGTTTTTTGAATTTTTGTTCCGTATTAGAGGATCAATAATGTAGACAGTGTCATCAATTGTAATTGTGAAGGAAGGGTTTTTGTTTCATAGGTGGTTTTTTGGTAGCTAACTCTTGAATTTGGGATTATTTGTTGTTTATGTATTCTTGGGGGTAAAATATGGGGTACAAATATGGTTTAGGGCGTTATAATGACTTCCGATTAAAATAGAGAAGGGGATTTTCTTTGTGTTGGAATGGATTGCTGAGTAGAAGAGTGTAATTGCATGTATCAAAATATGTTCTAAAGGACTGTCTCCATCTTTGTTCCTTAATATTCGTAATTTTTCCAAAAGGGTTGAGTTGAATCATTCTACAGGGGAATTAGAGGAGTAATTTAAGGGTGTGTTGGCGTGGTAGGTAATGTTACGTGATTTGCAATAGTCGTCTATTAACTTGTTTTGGAATTCGGTTCCTTGATCGTGAGTTATTTGAGAGGGGAAACCGTGATGAGAGAAGAATTGTTTCAATTTCCAGAGAACTGAGTAGCCTATACCATCTTTGAGTGGGTAAGCTTGAGCATATTCTGAAAATACGTTAATAATAGTCAGTAGTCTTTCCTCTTCGAAATGAAAGGTGTCAACGTGAATTAGTGAAAAGGGTTTTGTGAATGTTATGGGTCCTTCATGTGATACTTGGTTAGGGTGGCGTTCGTATTTGTTTCTTTGGCAGAGTTCACAATTGTTAATGTATTCACTGACTTGAGTGTGTAGATTGGGCCAATAATATTTCTGTTTAAGGTGTTCAATAGTTTCTGAAATACCGTTGTGATTAAGACTGTGGTAATGGGCTACTGATTGTTTTTGTTTTTCCTTATCTTCTATGTTTTCCATTAATTTGGTTGTGCGAAGAATTATTAAGTCAGACGTGAAGAGTTTTTATCATACTTTAATAAATGGGATTTCAATGGTAATGTCATTTCTCAGAAGGAGTGATTATTTGGAGGAGAATATTTTGTAGATCATTTAATAAGTTCTGTTCTGTGACTAATTTTGATTATTTTATGTCTTTTGAAAATTGGATAAGTTGAGTGACCTGGTGTTTTACCGAAAGAAACAATAATTTGGTTTTTATTCTGATTTAGTGATCTCTCCGACATTCTCAAAGTAAAAATAGGATCTTCCTTGTTAGAATACACGGTGTCATGGTCAATGTCCTGTTGGTAATTCATGTTGGAAGAAGTAGCAACATTAGAATTTATTTCGTCATCATGGGCATTGATTTCTAAGTCATTCACGTGTTGAGTCCGGAAAAATTTACTTATGACAGATTCATTAAAAGAATTACTTTCAAGTGGGTGTTTGATGACATTATAAAGTGGTTTAGCTAAAATGGGGTGTTCAAAGCTTCAATCAACAGAATATTTATTAAGATTAATGGTATAATTATCCTTAAGTAAGATACCATCAGAAAAATTAAAATTTGGATGGGTAAAGGAAGTGACATGTACTTCTTCCTGTTTTATATTGGTAGGTATTTTCGGAAGATGTGCATCGTGATCAGTGATAAAATTTCTTTATTTGTTTCCCGAAAGATAGTGAAATGGGATTTCTTTGTTTCCCAAGGTTATTGTGTTTCTTTCATAATCAATTTTGGCTTTTAAGCGAGCAAAATCTGCAGAACCGATAAGAGCGTCAAAATAGTTGTGCCATTACATAACTCGGAAATTAATTGGTTCGTTAAGATCATATTCTGAAAATATTGGAAATTGCACGTTATCCGTACCTATAGTTTCTGCGTGAACTGATTGCATACAGAACACTTCATCAAAAAGGTAGCCCGAAAACACTGAAAAAGCTGGGTTTGGACTTATCATTGATTTGCATGATCCAGAGTCAATAAGGATTTTTAATCCGAAAAATGTTATGAAAGGGAGATGTGGGGCGTTATATATCTTGTTTAAGTTGATGGTGTGACTTCGCGAAATATCCTGAGGCTTATCTAAGTTTTCGATTTCTGGGGTGTAATAATCCTGATCCGGATATTCATGGTTTTGTTCAGAAACGGTTTCAAGAGGGTAATTGTCATAGTAGTGTTCGTCATATTCTGGTTCGTTATGATACTGGTCGTCCGTTCGGTATGATAATTGATTCCATGACGAATTGTAGATATACCTGACATGGGAGTGAATTAATTTTTGTGTGTTTGGCCTTGGGTGGTGTATAATCTTCCTATGTGTTGTGAATATGGGTAAGGTCTCGTTTGATGTGTGGGTGCTCTGGGTTGAAGAGGTCTTAGGAAAGGAGAACGGTGAACATTTTTTGAAGGTCGATTTTGTGTAAAACTGGTTTCCTGTCGCACTGTTCTATTCTGTTCAGATCTGTTTAGTGAGTGTCGATATTGTGGTATGTGGTGAGGGGTATTTGGTATAGATGTTGGAAAGATTGGATTAAATTTAGGTAATCTGTTCGATCTATTGTCCTGAGAAGGTGTTTTTTCATTACGCAGTGAATCCATATAGTTTTCATATCCTCTTTCATTATCAAAATCGCGGCAATATCTTATTGCTTGTGTGATGTCTGTAAGTTGGGCATACCTAAAGTATTCTCTGTAGGGTGGTAAAATGCCTGCGCGGAAGGCGCTTAGAGCTTTTGCGTCCGCTTCTATTAGTTTCATCTCTAGAATAGGTGCCTGGTAATTTAATTTTATAGAGCCTTTATACTTCATTAGCAAAGTATTTACTCTGTCATAATAATTCTGAGAGTTTTCATTACGTTTTCGACAACAGTTTGAAATTTCTCGAAACAGTATATGTTCGTCTCGAGCGTCGCCGTATTTCCTGATTAGTTTTTGCCTCAAAGTATCAAAGATTGAATTTGTTTCGATATCTAGTACCGTTTGTGAGTTACCTTTAATTTTAGATTTTACTACGTTAAATACGAATGAATTTGTTAAATCCGTCTGAGGGATTTCTGGTGATCTTTGGAAATGTCTTAAAAAGTTTTCGCATTGTACTAGAAAATAGTCTAAATTACAGTTGGATGTTTCATCAAACTCCGGTAATAAGTAGAAATGGGCCATTTCCCAATTAGATAAAGGTTCAAATTTTTGAGCCATTGTAAAAAGTATTAAGATTAAATTCTTGAAATGAATCAAATAAATTTAAATCTGGTTTACAAATAAGAATGCAGGATTAGCAAAAATAGCTGGTTACTACTGTACTATACCACTGAAAACTATGTTTAAAATAAAAAATTTAAAAATTGTGAAGTATGCAGGATTTGCGAAAGTAGTTGTCTAACTATTACACTGTTTCGCTGCTGTTCACTGTTGCAACAAGTTCGACTTACAGCACTGAAAAGATGATGAAGTTCCACATCCTGCAGTAGAAGAAGAAGAAGAAGAAGGCGTCTCCGTTGTGCTTCGTTGTCCGACGAGTAGTTGGATGGATTTGGTAGCAGGGCGCAACCAAAGTAGTCTTGAAGGCTCTTAATGTTGAAGAGTTGCTTACTTCCTTCGGCTGACTTCAGATGTCTTCTGCGGCTGTATAGAAAACGCTTGCCAATCCCGGACGTTTTATCTAGGACGTTTCNTTGCTGAATTTTTTGAATCCGCCTCTGCCTTAGGGCCCTTGATCGGAATTGATGGGATGGTCCCTTGCTTGCTTCCGGAGAGTAAATTAGTTTATTGTCCTCCACGTGATCATACGCAGTTTGTACTGTTTCTTTGACAATAAATATATTATTATTATTATGAATAAATAAATAACGACCTTTTTTAGCAGTCAACATTTATTTTTTAGAATTCAGTGGAAAAGCGATACTGAATTTCGTTTATAATTATTTAATCCGCCACTACCCTTGGGACCTTGATAGTAAATGATGGAATGGTCCCTTGCTTATTTCTGAAGAGTAACTTAGTTTATTATCCCCCATGTAGTCATGTACAGTTTGCTCTTTTTGACATAATTTATTTATTTAAGAACAAGAAATATGAATAATCTCGTATTTCAAGAGAATTCTTCACTTCTGGCTTTAACTCAAAGGAATTATACATTGTTTCCTTCGTATTTAAACTAACAAATGTAAGAAAACTGAATATCAGATATAATTATACAAGATATTCATAAATGAGGGAAGATTTAAAAAACTAAATTAGTATTTATGTCGATGGATTCAGTTTTTTTGTTTGTTTTTAAATATGTGAAAATCTCATTCTTGGATCTAAAATCAATGGTAATTTATTATATTTTTTATTATTTGTAATGAGTGAAACTTCTTTAAGTATTATGGTTGCAACTTTCAATTTATAATACTTGATTAATTTGCTCTCTTCCTTTGCCTTTTGTATATTTGATCGGAAATTTTTCAAAAGAGGATGAGCCTCATGTTATTGTAAATGAATGGTAATTATTATTATTTCGTAGCTGGTATTTACTTCACAGCTCTAAAGGTGTTGTGGCTGGATGAAGTTTCTAATCCAAAGTGACTTGCTCTCTAAAGGATTAGATGCATTTCGTTGAAATGTGGGCTGGAAAAAGTTGAGCGATCCTTTCTCCTAGTATTTTCCTTTCTCCTAGTTTGCCTAGTATGAAATCTAGATGATTCTCTAAATTCATAGAAGGTGCACCAAGCGAATCTGCAATGATAGGGATAATAATAATAATAATAATAATAATAATATATAATAATAATAAATATTATAATAATAATAAATATTATAATAATAATAAATATAATAATAATAATAAATATAATAAATATTATAATAATAAATATAATAATAATCATAAATATTATTATCATTATTATTGCGGGGCTAACTACCTCTTAGAAGAGATTCTGTTTATTGATTAACACTTATTCGATGTTCTAAATAAGTTTCTATGACAGTAAAATCAAAAAGAAGTTGAAGTTTGTACCTTTCCTTTCACTCTCAGCATTTTCTTCGGAGTGGAATCCGCTCTACGTAGCTTCTTTTCCTCGACCCTCTCAACTCGTACGTGTCGCCTACTGCTATGCGGTTCGATCTAAAAGCCTCGCGTCTTCTGGGAACTTTCACAGAGCAGTCGAAACCAAACGTCGACAGAGCGGAACTAATTCCAATGCGAGATCTCAAATCTCTTGAATCCTCCAAATGCCGATAATAAAAC
This sequence comes from Laupala kohalensis, assembly GCA_002313205.1. Lineage (NCBI taxonomy): Eukaryota > Metazoa > Arthropoda > Insecta > Orthoptera > Trigonidiidae > Laupala > Laupala kohalensis. The sequence goes on along the minus strand of NNCF01132411.1, from coordinate 117,652 downwards.
TCCCTTGTATCTCGACAGCCGTGCTCAAGAATCACAAGTTGGTAAAGAGTATTCCCTCGCGAATTCTTATTTGTCCTTGATCCCTCGAATAAATTTCCGAATGTTTTCTTAGCGAATCATGAAACTTGTGCCTTTTATATATAAAATTCATTTAATTTGTGATATGCACAACTTATGATCGCAGAACTTTAGAGCACAACAGTCGATCTGAGTGAAATGAAAGAAGAATGGGTCCATCTCATATAAAGATCTCATTCAATTGTATTAGCTTTGCATCTCCATTTCTTCTCTTCCTTCCTATTACTCGAAAAATACTTCCATTTGAATAAGTCCCTCCAATTCCCTTGGAAGTTGAAAAACTTTTCTCGATTGAATCGTCATTCAATTTGACATTCGCTAATGAAAAGAAGAATTGCAACCTTTTTACTGAAAAAAAAACCAATTAATTTTATCCATTCAAACAGGGTGAATTAAGGTAATATTGATTTGTTATTTTAACAATACCATTTTATTACATATCTAATTATACCCTTAAAGAATTTGGCGTTTACAGAGGTTTGAGAATTTTTTAAATATGTTTCGCCTTATAAACGAACTTAAAGCAGAAAAAATATAAAGGTAAATCTCGATCATTAATGAAAGTAAATTATATATTATCAAATTTTTTATTCATATTAACCGCAGTATTTCAATTGAAAATTCATTTAGTTATATAGATTTTAATATATAAAATCCTTCTAAAGATGCCACTTTCCTCTCAAATAGCGATTGTAATGATTTCGTAATTCCCCCCTAAAGTATCAAGATCAAACTATCCCATAGCCTGTTCTTGCAGAGAGTAGTGTTCCCCGGACCGAAATACAAGCAGAAAGAAATATGGCGTAACTCTCCTGCCGTTTTCATATCTGAGGTAGACTATTAAATTACCAGCAGACTGAATAGAGAGGACTATGAGCTCGTCTAGACGTTAAACCATGATTAAAAGTCCCTAAATCTGTCCAACTTGAATCTCTGCATAATTGAACTATTGAAAGTCTCCAATCGATAATTTGCGAAAAATGGTATCACAATTTCCATTATTTTTACTAGGGTCTTGTACTCTAGAATATAAATATTATCCACCTAAAACATACGATCAAAATCGTTTAATTACTTTAAAAAAATTGCACCATGAGCCATTCCATTTATTTTTACTCTCAATATCACTTATCTGCGCTAAAGACACGCGAATAGTATCTAATTCTAATTAACTCCCTGTTACCATTCACTGCTACACATACGACACATAGACTCATTTTAAAGAAGCAATTATCTCAATGATTTTTATCACTTCCATTGTTTATTACGAATCTGTTGCTTACTTAAAGGAGAAAAGATAACAGCTCTTTCCCTCTTGTGATCTACACACGAATGCATGGGAAAAGTTCCTCGTGTAAATTTGAGGAACATTTACGGAACAAATTACACCAGTTTCCTCATTGAACCATTCCTCATTACACCAGTTTCCACCAGCTATAAGTTACCGCAAGCTGAAAAGAAGTGTTGCAGGTTGTCGTGCAATTAGTAAACATCAATTCACAAACTTCTCGACAACTATGCTCCACTTCAATACCAAATAAATCTTTGCATGATAATGTTTTAATGCCCTTCAGTAAACAAGAAATAAAGCACCTGGGCCGGGGTTTTCTCCAGTTTTCCTCCGGATAGTGCGGTTTTTCCTTTCGAGAATGTCATTAATACCATTGTTTTATTAATCTCGAATCTTTACTACACAAATATCTAAAATATATTTTAGAATAATAAATGGCTAACAGTACGTATTTATTAAATAATTTCTTTTATAAATATTAAATAAACCACTCCCCTTGGGTCCTTGATCGGAATTGATGGGATGGTCCCTTGCTTGTTTCCGGAGAGCAACTTAGTTTATTGCCCCCCCCCCCCCCACGTGGTCATACGCAGTTTGCAACTGCTTTTTGACAATACAGTTTATCACCTTTTTGTTTGTGAATGCGCCGGAAAAGTGCTCCTGCCATCACGAGCGCTTAAAGAGCATTGCAGATAGCGAAAACAACTTACTGGGTAGCCATTATACTGTCATCGTATATCACGATTCTCTGCTGATAGTGTATCTGCCTCATTCCTTTCCTTGATTCTTCTTTCTCTCTTACTCCTTTAGCCTCTTTATCTATTATCTTATCAATATATTTCCCATTTCCCTCCAAGCATTTTCGTGCTTCATTGCAATTTATTACACCTTGCTTCCCTCGAAACATTCCAGTATTTGTTTTCAATGTAACTTTAAACAATAAGTCCACAAATTGATTTCATGCGTTATTCCTTATATTAACTCTTAAATTATTTTATTTTCGCTCTGTCTTCATAATTATGAAGAACTGTATTTGTGTCTAACACTTTTTTTTCAATTTTGTATAATATTTCTCTTCTTATTTCCGTTTTCCAAATCACGTAGAATAAGAAAACATAATTTGTAATATTTATCATCTGAAACTGTCTTTAAAGAATTACACTTCTCCTTACATAATTGAATGTATGATAACGAGCCTTCGCTAATGATTTAATTATGAATGAATATGCACAATAAAATAAAATAGAGGTTCTAAATTCAGTGGGTAAAATAATAATTAAAAAATGAAAGTACTGTATTTTGAAGGAAACCACGAAATATTATGCGGACTTATGAAAATTGTTCACTGAAAGGGATGAAAGTGTAATTTGTAATTACTACAAAAGAACCAATTCCATATATTTAAATTAGGATACATTTAAATGATCATTACAATTCAGTGATGCTGAGCAAGGCACGACCGAGCGGTTCGAATAATAGCCGATAGGACACGCAGCACAATGAGCTCGTGAAAACAGAAATGATTGATCAAATTACACGATCGCTGTGAGAGTCGATTGCTGACGGAGCACAGTATACACAATTTCAACTCTCCACTGTCGAAACAAAATTACTCAAGGTTTACCGACAAAAATGTGGCTGAGTATTTATGCTACAGCTCAAACCTTGATGGATTTATCTAATTCCATAATAAGTCATTTTTCCGATCCATTGTTAACTGCAAAGACAATATAATGTTTCGAATTTCCATAAACCATTTTAAATATCACTTTATTGTGTATGTGTTTGTGAAACAAATTATAAAATATTCTGTTATTAGTATTTAATCACTCATTATACCTGCAAGTAATATTAACCACAATTAAGATATCTTTTTTTTCATGACTTGTCATTCGATGAGAAATGCATAAACGACATAAAACATTCATATTTTTAATTAATTATGTTATGTTGAATGAAAATGGGAGACGGGACCGAGATTCGAACTCGGGACCTTGATCTTAGCGCGCACATGCGCTTTCTGAGTGCGACTGCGCCATCCCGTTCGCCTCCCGAGTCCGTCTTCCATCTTCATTCAACTGCGAGACCCAAAGACCTCTGAGATGGTGTAGAGACTACGCTCCTCATGTGAGGCGACTCCCTCAGGAAGTACTTTCTTTTGGGTAGTATTTTCCAATTCTGGTTCACAGACACACAGAAATCTTTTAGATTAAATTCAGTTGAACGAAGATGGAAGACAGGCTAGGGAGGCGAACGGGATGGCGCAGTCGCAGTCGGAAAATGCATGAGTGCGCTAAGCTTAAGGTCCCGAGTTCGAATCTCGGTCCCGTCTCCCATTTCATTCAACATAACATAATTAATCTGTTACCTGGCGGTGATGTTCACCGTAATCTAAAAGATTTCTATTCATATTTTTGATGAATATTCAATTGAAACTAAATATTCTGCAATCATTCAAACGCAACACGACAACATTTAATAAAAGAAAAAAGAAAATCTGTTTTTTTAGTATGAAAATATGATTTTATAATATGGTACCTTTTATTAAATTAATATTATTTACTGAAACCACCACATAAAATCGAATTCATTATTAGGCAAAATATTCCAATCACATTTCTAATTAAAATGAGATGTGAAATCTGTTTTAGAACACATTTCCCTTTATGATTTAGATGAAAATGATTTTTTCTCATCCAAATCGCCCGACAGGAACATTGTGTGGTTCGCTTTAACTGCGAGAGGGAAAGCCTGCGAGAACAGCGAGGGTAGCGAGGGTAGCGACTCAGAGCCGCTGGCAAATCCCCCATCACGCGTCCGTGATCGCAGCACGTACCTTTGTCGCGCATCCAATCGCCAGTTCTATCTACAATTACTACTCCCTCTACGTATTCGGTGCCCATGTTTTTGAACGAACGACACGAACTCTGCAAAATATCGAGTTCAATGAATCAAGGGAGATTATCGAATTGATTTTTTTAAATAATGAATCTTTTGCACACATTAAATATTCAAGACTCTTATTCCAAGACTCTAAGCTCATGAAAGGTCCAGCTATTATCTCTTCGTAGCACTGAAAAAGTAGTGAAATAGTTGGATAATTCTTATTTCATGCAATGAGACTTGGAGTAATTGTGATATTATTTACGCTGTTATACATTTTAAGTTCGTTTTCTGAAATGAGATTGGGAACCAACTGTATTACAATATTCAAATAGAATGTCATAACTATATGAGTAAAGTTTTATTTTCAGATATTTGAAATTTTCCACTCTCCCCTATTACATTAACATCTACATAAATATAGGTTTTTAACGTGCAATTCTCTTCGAATTTCACATTTCGAACGTCGCCAGACCCATTTTGACATGCCTAATGACCTTGCCGTTGACGAGTCCCAAAGCCACACAAAAAATATCGACATTCATATTTAGACATTATTTTATAATTACCCACGCCCCCATAAGTTACGCATCGATATTACGGCGTATATTCCCATTGTAAAGTTGTAAGAGGTCTTTATTTGTTATATTGAATTTTAGCACCCCACACGAGCCATTGAGATAAATACACGCAATCGTAACACAACAATGCTCAATGTTTGCTTTAGAACTATGCACCCAAAATTAATTTCCTTCAACGTTGGAGACATTGTGCTTCCAATAATTATTAGTTTTCGAATCGCCCTCCAAACATAGAAATAAGGAGAATGAGAAACATATGAAGTAATTGGCATTGCACACTATGTAATGCTTGAGCCAGGAGACGGTTCAAAACAAAATCCAATTGACACACTGGAAAAATAATTAAAAATCAAATCACACCATGGTCATAATGTTTATATAGTTAATCCACATATGCTTTCATTAGCATGTTGATTCAATGGATATAATTATCTGTGTTTAAAGAGTCATCCAACAGGGTTTATGAATTTTCTGATTTATTTCCTACTGTTGTCACATAATTCTCTCTCGCACACGGAGATAAGAGTTTGTTTGCAGATCATTCTTCCATTGCGCCATCGAACACACAAAATCTCACTTGGCTCATTGTGCCACTCATTCAAAATGAGTGATTGTGTTCTTGGATTCATGTCCGTGGAATAGAGGATTCTGAATAGAAATATCCGGACGCATGTCGACGGACAAACAATTGGTGGATTGTAGCGGCTGTCGATCGCTTGATGTGCGTCCGGATACACTAGGGAAATTGGCTGGATTGCAGGAACAATAGTATTGTCGCAACGATGTTTTGTTTACCATGCGCTAACAGTACCATCCTTCAAGATTTCATAATTGATATTTAATCTCCCATTTATATTGCGACACATTTATTTTACATATTATTTAGTGTCAAAATTATTTTCCTGGTAAATCAAGAATTTCTAGATCGAATTTAAAGTACTTATGAACAGAAGGTAGTGAATATCATACTGACTCCATAATTACGCTAATGATTTAGAAAGAGATACGATGAATAGAATAGATGCCATGACCTTTAAAATTGTAGCAGCAACCTTTAACACAGAGCTGAGATAGATCTTCGAAAATATATGGTGATATTTTTTCGAGAGTGTGTATTTGCAGATTTATTACCATAATGAATTTAATGGAATTGATGTCAACTTTGAGAAAATCCACATTATACCTAATATTTCTAGATTTATTATTATTATTATTATTATTATTATTATTATTATTATTATTATTATTATTATTATTATTATTACTGAGACTTTAGGACTCGCAAACAACGAAGTCATTAGAACCATCCTGAGATTTATAATGAAACAAAATTTACGTATTAATATCTACATTTTATATTACAAATAATAATGTAGATTAACGTAAAATGTAATGTGGGTTATTTTCATTGGGTTTAGGCACTAGAAACCATAAGAGTCGTTATGTTGGCAGCCTTGTTGGTATGTAGACTTGTACCAACTCTATAAGTAGTTTGGCATCCGGAATGCTTCGTGAATTAAATGCGACCACTTTAGAGATGATATTAAAATTATTGAGGCGAATATTTTTTCTCTAATAATTTGTGACAAAACGTTAATAGTTCTAATAAACCTAGAACGATGCCACTTAGTTAAATATAAAAAATATTTTATGATAGCATCAATACAAAAGATTGGAAACGAAACAGGTAATACCACGTGGGTAATAATTGAAAAGAAATAACAATAATATAAACCCTATTTTGTTAACTATACGTCTTACAGTGACACGACGACTTGACATAAAACGTTGCTTCATACGTAAATCAACCTCGAGGTTGCCTTTTCCCCACTTGAATAACTTTATGAGAAAAAGTCAACAAGGATGTACAATGCAAAGACACCAATTAACAGTTAGACCAGCGTTGGTAAAACATCTGAATGTGTTGGCATTGATTTAAAGAATTTTATCTTAGTGCATGGAATGTTATGTTGCTTTCTTTCGAGATAAAAGAAGAAACAGGAGCATTTATTAATGGAAAATTGTGATCATGCTCGGCAAGTCGCATGGAGAGAAGAGCTTAACTCCAAACGAAACATCCTGACATAAATTTTGACGAAAAAACGTTTCCTGAAAATCTCGAGAACTTAAATATGTTTTTAAAATTCTTAATAAACACTTTGTACTAAGATTTTTTTTTTTAATTATCACACTATTATTATTAAGATAATTTATATTTAGTTCTTAAAAAGAGGAAGTTGTTAACAATTTTTATATATGTTGTGCCTTTAAGAATATTTATTTTTATATGTAGTAATTATTTAAAAATATACTTATTTATTATTCTGGAGCAAAAACTATTTATTGCTTATCGCGAACTGGGTCTAACAGAACTAACAAGTTTGATAGTAATTATTATTCAAATTCATTATGAAATGATGACTTCATTGCCAGTTTTGTGTATTTAGGTACTAGAATGTGTAAGTGTAATTTATGTTCTGACGATTCTATGATAAATAACTGATTTAGACTTCTGTCGCTCCATTACAAGGACTGGCAGCTTGTCTTGAGTTAAACTGACACTTCCAATCGATAGAAGCCAAATATAGCCGTGGAAAGTGCCCTGATTCAGAGCAGAATAAATATTTAAATATCTGGAAATGGCGTGAAACTTCGCCACAAATTTGTTTCAAATCGTAATTTTTTAATGCCTGAGATTCACGTACACCCGTGGTGATGACAAAGACACCATCCA
>NNCF01132411.1:80377-108241 GCA_002313205.1 Laupala kohalensis | reverse complement strand
TTTTTGAATCCGCCTCTGCCTTAGGGCCCTTGATCGGAATTGATGGGATGGTCCCTTGCTTGCTTCCGGAGAGTAAATTAGTTTTTTTCCCTCCACGTGGTCATACGCAGTTTGTACTGTTTTTTGACAATAAATTTATTTATTTATTTATTTAACATCTACACGTGAAGCCATTTTTACGACCAAAAGTTTTGAAACTCAATTTCATTAATACGTCGAGATAAATTGTCAATAATTTAAGCTCCAAGTCTTGTAAAATACTCTACTTTTACTCCCTAAAAATTGCATGCGTATGGCAATTTGAACTGAAATCCAACACGAAAGGAAACTCGAAAAAACAATATTCTTATTCTGAGGTAAAGACTCCTAATAAATTGACTCCTGGAAAATTCCAAAAGTGAAATCCATTTATACAGTTCTGTTTAACGAAGACACAAACTTGTGGAGTGAAAAATACGATCATTCATATTAATGGTTTTCCCACCCAAATAAAAGAAAAATGAGTTTTAACCATATGAAACATATTTGACATATAAGTGAACAAATTTTGACATAAAACAGAGTTAAATTGTCGAGAACTCTTGCATTGTAAAATCTGATACTTGAACATAGGTCTCGCTGCTACCGCTGGTCTAAAAGAAAACAGAAACGCAGAAGGCGACAAGAGCGTTGGGATGCTGGTGACCGTCAGAGCCGGCAGAAAGCTTCTAGCGGTCCAATCGATCTTCGTCGAGCGTCACTCCTTCCTTAAACTCACACATATCGCGGGGGTGGTTCTGAATTTCTGAATTTTATCCCGGCAAGAATTTATTGAAATTATTATTAGCACTCTACTAGCATTGTGGTTCATTAGTAGGTGAAGGGAATGTTGAGTTACATTAAAACTTGAATACAGGTTAAGTTAAAGTAATGTTTTAAAGTAAAACAACTAGTACACACAGGTTGAATCGGCAGAAACAACATATTCGATTGTACTGAGATTTTATTCGGATTTATCTACATACAAATACATGAGTAAATTTTCTTGATCTGTATTAGAATTAAGTTTCAAGGACAAAAATTGATAATTACCTATTAAAAAAACAATTCCAAAAATTCAATACGTTTGATATCATTGTTACACAGGTGAATATATTTCAGAAAGACCGTACTTTAACAATAAATAAATTGAAAATATATTTTCTGATTGAAGCCAAATTTCATCGATTAAAACTGAAGTTGTATTGTAAATGAATTCAACAATTAGGGATGACTTGAAAACATTATTTATTCAAAAATATGTCTCGCTCCAGCTTTTAACATCGACAAAAGTATCATGACTAAAGTATATTTTTATAATTTTCATTTACCACGGTAATTCACCCAACGTAAATGTAAACCTATAACCCAACGACCCTCTCTCATTGCTTAATGCAATAACGATACGCTATGATGAAGTCATCTAGTATCCTATTCGCAAAATCTTAACGCGATGTGCGAGCAAATTGTTTCTTCATTTGTCTAGTGCTGTCAGTCGTTAGCACCACTTGCTCGGAATATTGTCTCAGTAACTAAGCGGTATTTATATGAGAGCTTACGAACATTTTTGTGATAGTTTATGTCAATGTGTACCAGTGAAACGAAAACCCACGGGAAACAAAAATCCACTTCAACCAAAAATGTTGGGAGATATCGAATAATAGATTAGTCCATTTTTAGGTAATAGCGCCAATATGACTAAGATTATCCTCCATCTTTAATGGTGTCACAAGGTAAGTGCAACTACAACCTTCGGGTGGCAGACTGCGTTTTTACACATTCTGGAGTGTAGTTGTTTAGAATAAAAACAGGGAACTGCTTGAGCGAAAATATTGAGCCACTACGGTCTGCTGAATATTAGAAAGTCACTCAGTAAAGCGCGAGCTATGCTCTTGATATTGAATTTCATATTATGAATTCCAATGATGAAACCATTATTAAACTTGTTTTATCTGAAAGATAATTTAGTACATTGTTTTGAGGGTTCTTTGAAGACAAATTACAGATCGAAACTTTAAGTTGGTAACGAAAGAAATTATTATGGTAAGATGGTAAAGAAAGAAATTATTTTTCTGTAAAAAACATTTTGATTATAAAACTGACAATCATCGGCGGAGCTCGCTCAAAAATTCAATTATCATTACAACTAAACATAGTTATCAATAATTCCACTAGAGCATAGCACTTCCTTGATTCATACATCAAGCATTCAAATAGTCTAAGCATGCAGCACTGACCTTCAACCATGTGAAATCGGACAAAATTGGACCTTCCTGTCTCTGAATTAGATAATTTTATGTATATTGGTAGTAATATTGACTTGTATGAAAAATACAAAATTTTGGTTTTTCTGACCTTTCGTTGTTCTGTATTTAATCTTCAAGATTTGGATATTTGCCCACTTTCTGATGCGTTTAAAGAAATTATCTGCCTTCAAAACTATTTGAAGTAGAGAGTTGAAATTTTTAATATTGTCTTAAGAGTTCAATGAGCTTTAATATTCCATGCAACTTGATTATGCTGAAACGCATTGATAATAATTAAAATATTTCAAATTTCGTATTATCTAAAAATCAAAATTGAAAAAAAGAAGTTGTGTTCAGAGAGCTTTCCAAAATATATGTATCAAATTTGTATATTAGATGAGAATGGAATCATATTGAAATAAATAATTGTTTATAAAAATAAATAATTGTTTATAAAAATAAATAATTGTTTATAAAAATAAATAATTGTTTATAAAATAAATAATTGTTTATAAAAATAAATAATTGTTTATAAAAATAAATAATTGTTTATAAAGCACAGTAAATCAACTGATTTGAAGCTGTTTGAAGCTGTTCGTGCCAAATTTAATTTGATTTCACTATACACACGTTACTAAAATCTTGACGGTACCATAGGAAATATATAAATGTTGCTGTAATATTAAAATTGTAGTTATTTTATAATTCGCAATAATTTTTATGGTACATGTGTTTCAAAAAGGTAAATATATACAAAATACGTTTTTTCAAAACATTTAAGTTATAATTATGTTTTAAACATAAAAAAGTTGCACGTCACGTTAAAGCTCATAAAAATCTATGGGGGATGTTAAAATTTCAACTCTAAAAAATAGTATACATAAAATGGAATTTTACATCGAATGACCCTAACGCAACATGTTAAATCAATACACTTTTATAACTACTGTTATGAAAGGTTTCTGTACTTTCTATAAATATAATTTATTAAAATACACACATTTCTATCAATATCAGTTGTCAGTGTCTATTATATACTTTACCCCAAAAAACACAAACGCACTAGGGTGGTTACTCTAAAGAGCGGAACAGTTCTTGCCTGGGACTCGTTAAGAAGTATCGGGGGTACGAAATGCTGAGGCCTTTCAAGGTCAGCGACACGCTACAAGCAAGTGAACATTTCAAAATGAAATAATTTATTTTCAACTAGTTAATAAAATTGCATAATGTTTTATCAATCTTCATTTAATACGTTGTAATTATCATTACGGTAAATCACTACGTATTCACTAAGCGAAGTTACAAACTGATCAGACACCACGTGTGAGTAAATGTTACCAACACGTTAGTATTTCAATCACAGAGCTTCATGTCTTTTTAACTAGTAGGCATCATTGTGGCTGTTTATGAACACGGAGGCAAATTTTGTATCATCAATGACTAGTCATCTCAGAGGCATCTTCAAGAGGTGCGTCTTGCACGATTCTACGTCATGCAGCATCGCTCAGCTCAAAGGCGGAGGAAGGATATACAAGTATTCTTCCCAGGTCGCTGAATTGAACATATACGATAAGTACATGACTAGAGAAAGTATGTAATGAATAGAGAGTAACGAACCATGTTCATGATTATTAAAAAACAGGGTGATATCAAAATGAGGAATTAATCAAATGCCATGCAATTAATAATATGAATATGAACAATTAACCTAATGCTATTCAAGCAAATGCCATTTAATTAATCACATATGCAGAGTTATTTAACTCATTTTCATCGTGTATAGTTGTTTTATGTTCTTTAGGTCTGCTTTAAATTAAGTTATTTTTTTTCATGGTTCATTTTTATTTCACGTATATAGATTTAAGAAATTAATTTATTTTAATAGTAATCTTAAAAGGTCTTCCAGAATGAATATAAGTAAATCACCAGTTTTATAATCATGTTTTTTCATTGTCCCTAAGAGGTAAGGTTTGGGATAGCAGCCGTCACAAATCAAAAAGCGCATCCTTTGTCAAATAATACATTTCGTATACTTAATTATTTCTTTATAGATCATTTCATTAAAATTTGTTTATGTAATTAAAAAAACGATATTTTTACGTGATACTGCAAATAAAACTGTACTCAGTAGAGCAAATGAAACAACGTTTCATTGAGTACAGTGAGAACAAAAATTTCGGGTTTGATTTGGTATGGAAATCGTATTTTTAATTTATATTAGTAAACATTGTTTAGTGTTAACTACAGTATTCAAAAAAGAAAAAAAAATCACAGAATAATCTTATTCAGTTCCCTCACATTTTTTGGAACATTGTACGTTGTTGTATAAACGCAATCTACGCAATAATATACGCTGATATATTTTTTTATTTTAAAACACACGCTTCCGGCCCGTGAAGCAAAGTACAGAAAATTTAATATTCGGATGAAATACATTGTCATATGAAAAACATATGAAAAACGAATTTCCTTCGGAAATACATAGCTCTCCGAATCTTTTAAATGCGTGAAATTGTTTAAACTTNTAAGAGACAGATATTAATTTTTAAAGTATTTATTTATAGAGACCACTGGACGTTGTGAAGATACATTTAAAATTTTATTCGCATTTTTTGTCTTGTCTGCTTTTGTAATTCATAGGCATACAGAATAATGACAGATCATGTTTATTACGAACGGAGTCGAGAGAATTCGCAGTTTATTTTTCTTTCTTCATAAACATACGTTTTTGTTACAAATTATATTGTCATTAATAGTTATTTACAAAACTCACGAAGAAAATAATTTAAGAAACAAAGAACACAATTAGACATTTAAATGATTTGACGGATTTTACCAACAGAGGTACGTGAAGATCATCAAAAGAGAATTATTTATTGAATACGAGATACGAGTTAGAATTTATAATTACTAAGTAATTCTGTAGCGAAAGCGAATGAAATGATAACGCTGCTATGTTTTCTGGCACACAAGAAGATCGTATTCCTGTTGCAGCAGTTGGGATATACATATAAATCTATCATATTATTGAATACATTCGTATTTCTAGTAGTCATGTCATTCGTAGATGTAAAGCGGAACGCGATGCCACCTATATTAAACATTGAAGAATTATATATCTGTCAACAATACTTCATCGTTAACCAACAAGAACAATGTGGGGTGAATTGTATTAAAAACGAACTCGGTTGAATTTTTAAGAGACATTTTAAAGAAACTTTATACAGTAGAAATCATAAATTTGCTACTTGAGACCAGGGGCATGGGTACAAGTGAAATTAAGTGAAGTTTTGAATGAATATATCATGGAACGTTTTCTTTATTTCTTAACACAATACGAAAGCCATTGCACTCACCTGCCAATTTTCCAAAGACTCACGTCGGCGCGGCGCGGGCGTGGCGTTCGGACTAGACGCACTCTGGTTCGGACCAGGTAATGGCGTTATAGAGGAGCGAGGTGTCAACAGCATTAACCATTGACAGCATTAGGTTGTCTTCAGGGAATATTAGATAGCGCAACCCGTGGTTTACGCTACGTGGAGCTGACGTCGTCCGAGGTGAAATTGTCCCTAGTCTTTCAAAACGTCAAATAGAAATTTCAACTTAAGGTGTGACCAGCACCCCAAGCTAGTACCACTGAGAAGTACAATTGTTTTTTTTAATTTTTATTCTTATTGTTTAAAAAACACAACAAAATGAACTATAATGAAGAAAAAATATGATAAAATTTGTATCTATTATTTAATAGAAAAGTACAACCAATATTCAGGAGTTCGCTTGACTTGTTTCAAATACATAAAAGCGTGTTCAAACAAGGTGGCCGAGAGCAACAGTTTCATGATTTGTGCATCACACCTCGGAAAAAGTGAAATATCTTTCTGAAATGTCCGGTGATCTGTAGATAAAAGTGATGTAAAAATACAGAACAATTACTACAAATGAAAGTAAGCTACCATGACTTTTATGATTTGAAAGACCTTTTTTTTAATAAGTGCTTCCTCCATAATCCGCAATGTATTACACCATGAATTATAATTGCAATTACTTCATTGAAATGTCCGGCGAGGTGTGTCTTTCAAGTTCAAATCACAATAAATACTCGTTACTCTGTTTATTTATGCTGATTTCAGTTATTTTAGTGATTTAATTCTTCCTGCTCTAGGACTTCCTAAAGAGACTGCGTAAAACTTCAATGACGAACCAGCATGATGGATTCCGTCACGACCAGTTTGATATACTCGAAACTAGACGGATGTTATTAATTGATAATATAATTAGTACACGTTTGGGAATTAAAAGAAATTATCGGTTATGATAACTCTCTTGTTTGCTAGAAGAAAATTAATAAAGAAGACTTGCAAGTTCAAAATCAATGTATTAAAAAAAGACGCATCTTTACCTAAAAATTTGAATTAAATTTATCCTGTTTTTATTAAAACTTGATAAAAAAAACTCAACATACAAATAGAACTTTTGTAAAGATAATTCGTAACAACTACAGAGAACATACCGATAATTTCCAAAAATGTGCTATTGACATAATTTTTGGTAATGCATTTTTATTGACTCTACTAACATGCTAACAGCAAAATTTTGTCTAATTCTTTAATATTAAAAACAAAATAATCACAGTTTTTTTTAATTGAACGGTGTTTTAATAAATGCTGTAGTCTTCTTTAACTTATTATCCACCTGTTGTCCCTCATACAAGATCTCCTATTTCATTTTTTATCATATCCGAAGTCCCTTAGATCAATATTACACGATCATATTCCTATAACATAGATCTATTATCAAAGAACTTAAATGAAACGTATGACCGTGTAATGCACAAGCTTGTCATAGGTGAACTATGATCATGTATTAATGACTTATGTTCCTGTTGAGAGAAACGTCATATCTTCGATAATATACCTGACATAGAAATATGATCGTGTAATACTGGCCTTAGTAGTCACTCTCGTGAACACATTGATACATCACAAGCTCCACTGAGTGATATTTACGCTATCCCTTCTCAGAAGCCTCTATCCCCACCCTTCCATCATTAACGCTGTGCGTATTGACAAGTAGTGATCGCTCCCTTCCCGATCCCATACCTCTAGTTGTCCTTGCACCTCTCATTCCCTTATCCCCCATTCTAAATGCACCATCCCCGTCACGGACATTTGCATAGTACAATGTAACATACGTGTACTCAGCCACCATTACATAACCGCGTGGTGTGTGAAGGAGAGCGTCACAGATACACATGTGATTCCCTCAACATGCATTAGATTGTCAAAGGTTCTTTTAAAAACGATCATATAATTATTTTAAAAACCTTTTTACTTGGTACCGAGACTTCACGTTGTATGCTACATTGTTTTGATAGATGATACATTTCGATGGAATTGACCTTTGTTATGTTGTCTTTAATGTAAGTTCATTTCGTTTCATTTTCGATGAGCTCTTTAAGAATGATGAACTCTCTCTATGTCTCCTTATTAGAAGATAATTTTCAAGTTGCGATGGATTTTCATGAATCGGCAGTGGCTGTTGGGAGGGTGTAGTTACCTGACGCAAAAGTATTGTACATGAAACGGCGTTCTTGCTCACCAAACTCCTGTTAGTCCTCAATACGTAGTTGTATGAGTTCGGAAATCACAATACACTCTCTTATAGGCAGAGCGCGTTCCAGTGTTTAGTTTGTTAGCTGTGACAAATAGTCATCACCTTACCGGACCTTCATTTTGAGATGAACATTAATAGGTCTTCACTTCAACCCTTCATTTTGGAAACGCAGAATTACCAAACTCTTTTTTTTCTCTCTCTGATGGTTATGGTTATGTCATGTTGGTTGTGTAGCAGCCATTTTCCCACAGTTCCTGCGCATACACCTAAAAGTTGACTAGTGGAGGACATGCAATACCATATTGGCAACACGAACCAAAAATCGATTTTGATGACACTTTTAACGTTAGCAATTCTCCCCTCGTAGAAAACGCATACCAATTATGAAGTCTGGTTTAGGTACTATAAAATAAAATATTACGACTATGATAAAACATTCTTCAGAATACAATATTTCATCGTTTCTGAGACTCTACTGAAAACCATGAAATAATGTTATATGAACAGAGAAATATTGTAGATAATATGTACGAGACTTAAAATAAAAATATCTTATATGGAAAGAAACGAATACTCACTAAATACAACCCAAGGTAAATAACTTATCTATAAGATATTGGAGCTGTAATTAACTGCCCAAGACGATACAAGATTCTAACGAAGCTCACTTATACAATTCTTCCTCACTAGTCCCGGAAGGAACAGTCAAATTTGTTTAATACTTTGAGAGTCTTGTGACGTTTTGAGTCGTTTCTTAATGCAACTTAGTGTCCTAAAAATTGGTAAAATGTTTCATGGAACGTAATTAGTATGTCTATATATGTTCATAGAAAACTAATTTGTATGGTTCAATCCGTAAAATGTCGAGCGAGATGTAAGTAATTGATTACTTCATCATTTCAAAATCAAATTCTTCAGATTGCATTTCAAAACCAAAAATGCAAAGTATAACAAAATTCAACTATTTATTTTCTTAAATAGAATTCTTCACTCTCAATACCTGAGTCATGTGTCAGGACATCAATCTTGCAGAAACAAAATGAATGGATGACATGCATAATGCAGAGTACTGAACCTTGACTCACGAGTACAACTTGAAGAATGCCATCGATTGATGGTTTTCCATCACGTAGCTGAGTGACTGCGGCTGTCTCCAGTAACGACGTGCATCGCACAACATGAGAACATCATTCGTACATTTGACTTACTTACAGACCTTTACTCTGCGATGAATCTCAATAGGTTGAAAACATTCTCTTCGCAAGGTGCGCGACCTCCGGTTGCTGTTCGTCCATCCTAACGTTGGACCGTTCGCATACGAAGCAGCTTTGACGCAACTCGGATGTAACCTCGCTTACACGTTCCATCTCGTTAAGCAATGGAGGCTCATCAGCAATGCATTGCAAGAAATGAGACACTCCTACATCGAATGTTTATTATACATCTAATTGTTTTTAATAAATTATTCCCAACAGTGGTTTTAAAGATTTATTACGTAGTTGGTATTGCGAAACATATTCGTGCAATCATAGAAATTTATAAGAAGATATAAACATTTGAAGTTGCTCAACGATTTCACATACTAATTAAAACAAGCATGAAGAGTGCAATAACTTAGAAAATCAGCTTACATTCAAGTAACCTGCATCTAGTATAATTATTCAATTCCTTTAAGAAATTCATAATGAACGTTAAGAAGTATATTATCATTCATATTAAATATATGTTTATTTTCTACTTTCAAAATTGCTTGTTCTCAAATTCATTCTTTATTATAATTTTGTATATCATTTAAAAAAGAACTAAAGTATTATGATACAATTACTCCATTATTGAAAAACTCAAAGAAAGTTTAAAGTGTATTTTCACGTATGTTCCTATAAGGTCTAAAATATTATTAATATGTCTATTCCAATCAAATAAATTGATAAATGAATTACCCAATGACATAAGTAATATGCGTAGGGGTGATAAATACATGAATGATTTCAAAAGGGAAACGTTTCTTACGGCGACGACCCATTGTTCCCTCGGTACACCACATGAAGTGTTCTCACTGGAAACCTATCTCAGGGTGACCGAAAAACTAAACGTATCTGAACCGGTATGCACGATATATGGGGTTCCTGGTTTGATTTCAGTGGCGGCGCCGGGCTGGCGCGAACGCAATGAGGCGGCAGAATCCTATGTTCCTGCACACATTTCGCACGCAGACGGAAGTTTACAACACAAAAAGAAAAGTGTTTTCCAGTAGTGTTTCATGAATTTGAAGACTTAGATACACAGAGCATCACGAACGAAAGAACCGTTACTGAGCTCTCTAAAATTCTCCAATGCAACCCCTGAATGAAATTCGCGAACGTCTGCAACACCTCCAAAGTTGGTCTCGTTAATTTGATTCGAAAAAAAGAAAACATATATATTTTTATTTGGAAAAGAAACTTTCACTCTTCGTTGAATTTAAGACGCGATATAGAAAAATTCCGAAAGGAATCTCAAAGATTTATTAATTATAAAGAAATATTTTGTGTTGGAAGTTTTCCCTAGTGTGAGCCCTGATTTAATTTCATTTTTTATAATAAACGTCTCTAACGCAAGTACCAAACAATCGTTCTAAGAGTTCAAGTTAATTGAATTTAAAGAAATTACAATGAACAGAAATTTATTTCAATTTGTCAATCGAATAATTCTTGGACTTGGATGAAGTAATAAACTACATTGCTGGAATAAAAACTTAAAAACGATGTTTTTTAACTCTTTCTTTGGTGTGTGACTAGCAATAATAAGACGAAGAAAATTGTAAAATCGTCTATTAATATTTGTTCTTATTATAAATCTGTTATTTAAGAATTGACTAGCATTAACTCGGGTTAAGTTGAGTTTCTACAAGGTTAAAAGCTCCAATAATAAAAATGACGAGATCAATTCTTCGACAACCCCAGACTAAAAGTTTGCCAAAGGTCTCACATTGTGTTGTTACCTCACTAAATCAAATGTCTTGTTTCTGCACTGTCTTATTTTTACACATAAATATTCTATCATCGTGAAACCTGAGTTAAAATTTTAGATGCTGACGAAACCTACGCAAATGACTCACACGAAAAAAAAAATTAAGATAACTTAAGTGAATCAAATTGCTTGTGGTAAAAATTATTTAGCTCTGCAAAACATTTGATAATATAAGTAGATGTTTATGCATAAATAAAAGAGCTGAGTGACTGCGGCTGTCTCTTTGCAATTACAATTTGCAATTACTTTGCAATTAGAATTCATAAAAAATTATGGCACTAAATACCCATAATTATTAAAAATTTAGATAAAGGAAACTCACTAAAAGTTATAATATATTATAATTATTAAACTAGACAACAATCTAAAACGATCAATAGGTATCAAATAACTATCATCACTTAACATTGTTCACTCCTAAAAGAGATATCTAAAAGCACAAGTACAAATTGCATGAATTATCTTCCCCCTCAAACTCTTTGCAATAGCACTATATACTGATATAAAAGGCGCACCTCAAAGCAATAAATTTTCGCTATCTCAAAAACGGTGCGACGTACAGGAATGCGACTTAGAAATCCGACCAACCAAAATTACTCTATGCATATTTTCAAAATTTTGAATTTTAAGAAAGTGAAAGTGGAACGCGGTGTGTTGTCGATATGAGCTGTCCAGAAATAGACTACTATTCCCAATGCATTCAAAGTCAAATCTCAAGTTTGGTTTCGATGCAACAATTTGTTCGTGAGTTATCGTGGGGACAAAATTCTTAACACACATACATACACACACACATATGACATTGGACATCATTGGAAAGTAAAAATTTTCATGAGAACCAAAAATTTGTAATACTATCTACAATTAAAAATAAGTCTAAATTCTGAATCACACTTATTATGAAAGGGTTTGAGCTACATGAAATGAAGTTCGAATGTACTAAAATTTTATAATTGGTGACAGAAATAAAAGAAAACAAGTATCAAATTTTCCGCAATATACTATAGCATAATGTTTGATATTATTGTACCTTATAAAATTGAGTCATATTATAAGCATGTATGCATTTCATATGTATGCATTTCAAACAAAATCCTGTGTGTGTTTAATATATCCCTGCGGGAGATACGAAATGAATTGAAACGTTATTAAATAAATTTTTGTTGTTGTAATTATCGACGACGAAGCACAAGAACAAGCAGATACTTGTAACTTAGTTTAAATACACAAAGTAATAATTAAAATAAAACGTCATAGGTGAACATTAATTGATTGTAAATAACGAGGAAAAAATAAGTTGAATGAACATAATGGTATAATAGAATCACTTCATGTTTGAGGACTATGATAATATGTATGAATGTAAGAATCTCATTCAATTAGTGCCTTTTTATAGTTTTTTTGTGAAATTGGCTTTAAACATGATTCATTCTACGAGATATGTTTGTGAAACAAGAATGCACGGAAGCAAGTGATCCCTGAGTTCCCTCGAAGTCTCTTGAGCAGCGTGATCCAAGGAAACCCAAGGGAGAGGTCAGCGTGGCTTCGGTCACTGAGGGCAGCTCGCTACGTCCCTTCTCTGAGACTCCACTCTCTCCCTTAACAGCGCTTGGAGACAAGCGACGGGGACGGGCGTAGCGAGTGAGTCAGATTGATTTCGCTCTCCTCCACAAAATTTTGCCCTTGTATCGTAAGAGACGAATTTCAACTTGTTGCCAAATAGTTAAAATCTGCATTTAATCTCGTGAAGGCAATAATTTACTCCTTTTTATATTCCGTCACTGATAATCTAGATTTTATTTTGCACCAGAGATACTTTAGTACTTATTTGTCAACACTAGAATATTAATGTGTTTAAAAATGAATCTACTTATTATTTTCACAACAGAAAATGACTAATGTAAAGAAAGAATGTTCAGCACTACATGAATATGACTAATTAGCATTTATACGCGAATTATAATGTTTCGTCATTGACAAGTGGAGAATCAAAATTAAATGAGAATTTTGATAATTCCTTTTTTTCAGAAAATGTATTACTCAACAATATATTGTTATTTCATGAACTATATAAGAAGAAAATTATATTAAAATTTGATATAATCCTGGTTGTCCTTATGTAGTCCGTATGAAAAAGATAGATTTAACTCCTCCAAGTTTTTTCTCGGAATAACCCACTTATCTCCTTTCGCACTAAAATACCGTATTTGAAGAAACGAGTAAATGGTTGTGCGTGATAAACATCCTAACTAGTAGTTACCTTGACATGGACCAAAATGTGACATATTTTACATTTTGAGAAATTTAAGTAAATTGCAAAAATTATTTTAAACACAAAATGACCACACCTTATGACGCTCTCAAGCACAGATCCACACATTATAACTCCCATATTATTCTCCTATAATATCACTTGGTATCAGAAGCTTCTCATACCTGAATAAATTTAAATCAAAAATGAAATCTCATCTTCGGCAATACAAATAAATGTAGACGTTTCCTGGAAAGAAATCTCACAGTTTCAACTTTTACTGTCAATTTTTTAGAAGATACCTGCCAATTGTTAAATGTATGAGTTCGTATAGAATAGAAATATTATTTAATTATTATATGATTACCTGGTTGTAGTCTAAATTATTATTCATTTTCAGATATAATTATTTTGCGCTCTCTTATGTATGTTCAGAAGAGAGCAAAGTGATACGACAATTAAGAGGAAATTATTGACGAGTAAAGCGAGTGAGAAAATTGCAGCTATGCTGGAGGAATACAAACACAAAGGGCGCGAAATAAAGATGACTGTGCACTCAGACCGCAGGAGCTGGTGAGGGAGCTAGCTGAGAAGACCCTATGTTCGAAAGGAATGAAAAATGGCAAAGCGCAGGGTCTGAATAATATTAACATCGATGTACTGCGATATGGAAACGGCACTAAACATTCTCCATCCACTCTTTTCTAAAATATGGAAAGATAAGTAAATACCGGAAGATTGGAGGAGAGGGCTTCTCGTTAAAATACCAAAAAAGATGGGCACTACGAACTGTAAATATTGGAGAGGTATTACCCTACTGTCGGCCCGAGTAATGCCATATGTGGAGTGATCTTGAACAGAGTTAACACTGTGAAAGAAGGAAGGCTGAGGAAGGAACAGAGAGGTTTCTGTTGTGGTAGCTCTGTCGATTAGATCGGTACTCTCCGTATCGTGTTGGAGCAAATCATTGAACACATAAATAACATGTTCCTAATATTTTTTAACTCTGAGCGCGCTTTTGTCTCCATATATAGAAATGAAAATTTAATATCATTAATACATACGGTATCCACAAGAAAATAAGCTAATTTAACAAGGAATACCTATCACAACTACACATTCCATGTGGTACATGAAGGTAAATTATTGGTTCATATTCCTACCGCCGCAGGAGTGATACAGGGATTCATTCTCTTTCTTATACTGTTCTTGGTGAAATTCGAAGTTATGAAAATTATAGTAGAAGAAAAAAGAAGAGTTATTGTCTAGGGGATATCTGATCAACTGGAATATTTGGACTTTGATCACGATACATTCCTCCTGTCACGTTCCTTCAACATGATGTGAGAGAAACTAAAAGACCAAGATAGAAATGAGGAACAAGTTGTCCTGAAAGTAAATTGTAATAATTCTAGGAGAGTTAACGTCAAAAGTACCCGAAAATTCCAAAAACAGGACAAAGACTTCGAAAATGTGGAAGAATTCACATATTTAGGGAGTATTGTGACGGAAAATGGTGGTGCTGAAGAGGAAATGCGATGCAGAATTTAAAAAATTACAACTCTACCTTTATGAAACTATATCCTGTATGGTGGCACGAGAACTGATTTTAAAATATTTACCAGCAATGTCAAGTTAGTACTGTTATATGGATGTGAAAAGTGGAAAGTAGCAAAGAAAATATCTACTATGTTACAGACATTAATTAATTAAAGTTTACGAAGAATATTACAAATATTTTCGCCCGATGTAATCAGCAGTATAGAGGATGAATGAGAAGAGTTAGCAAAATATAGTTAGGTGGAGAATCTTCGTGAACGCCCTATGCTCCGAAAAGGAGTACAAATAAATAAATCAAACATTTATGTTCAGTGCGTTATTTAACATTCCTCTTTTGTATTTTCTTCATAATTGTATTTCTTCTTTGTCATATATTTAAATGCAATTTTAGTATGTTTCGTATTTATTATCTTCGTAAGTAATAGTGTTCGATATGTTCAATGTAAAACTTATAGATTTTAACAAATATATAATTATGTATTAAGACAAACGAAATGGCCGGAGAGCAAACCTTATGACCTGAGCCATATTCACCAATAAAATCCAATTCAAAATTCAATTCAAATTGTATCATACGAAACTCTTTTACTTTTATTCTTAATTCAGTACAAAATGTTTGTTGCACTTTTTTAATTTACGATCATACATCAACAATGAAATTAACTAAGAAATGAGCCATTTTTGCTTGATACTTTTTTCATCAATCAACGCGTAGCATTCAAAATAGAGGAAAAATAAAACGTCTCTATGAAAAACAAAAACAAATAAATATCTCAATTTGTGTGCAATCTCTTAAAACATATTTCTTTAATGATAAATAAAGAATTGGTTCTAATCACTTTGTACATTATTTTCATTCAAGCTTTAGTCACACAAAGCATGCTAGAATAAGTAAATAGTCATCCATGAAATACGTATTTCTCTACTGTGTAGTATATTATTGCTATCTTTAAAGAAGTGTAGCATCATTTTTATATTTCTCCATTTACTGAAACCCACCTTAAATTCCTGAAAAAGTCATTAGCTTTTCACTTCAATTAACAATCTGTCTCACAAAGGATGTTCGCTCCCGAAAGAGACGGTGATATTAAATGTTCTTTAATTTACCGCAGAGAGCGGGTTTCTTCTGCAACTACATCTAAACTTTAGAATCTAACAACGTTAATTCACGATACAAAAGCATACTTGGGTATTAAATAAAACTGAGCCGCTCATCCAGACGCTTCGGAGGAAAATTAATTTACAAGAGAACATCGTCTTACAATTTCAATTACTTGATAAAGGGCAACTTACCGGCAACTTGAAAGCATCGGAAAAGAACGATTCTGTGAAATTTCATTCTGAGAAACTTCATTCTGAGTTCTAAAAACAAAATCCCTAGTTCGGAGCACTTAAATAACGATGTGGCGGCTGGGTGCTCGCCAACCTCGGAGATATGACTTTGGAAGGCTTCCAACAGTCTTGCGCGGTAACCCGGAAAAGAAAAGCAGGAAGCATTTAAATTAGGAGAGTTTTTCAGAAGAATAATTTGGGTCTACTGTGTGTACCAGGGATAATACAGAAACAACTAGATCAAAAGATCAAAAAAGAAGAGAACATCATCTTTATTACAACGTCTTAGGTCAGATGAAAATTAAATATCCTACTATCAAATTGGTGAATTTACAAGAAAAAGAATGAAAACGAAATTGCATAACTTCACAAAATCAAGTAATAAAATTAAAACTTGAATTTTACATCTAATATTTAANTCCACCGTCCTTGTTTTTTTTTTAATTCACGTGCTATAAATGCGTATAGCATATTAACGTAAATCATATTGACGGGAGCAATGCATGTATGGACAACAGGACACGATGTGCTCAGGTAGAGAACGGCAGTTTGTGAAGACAGCAGCAAGGGTTGAACAGTGGCTGTCACGGCGAGGTGGAAGAGGTTGTACGGGAAGTTTCAGAGCTAGTGAATCTCTAACATTCTACGTGATGAACGCGGATGTAGTGCACCAAGTTTCTTACAAATGAAACATTTGGTTACAAAGAAGAGTGGTACTATACGGCATGATTGTGTATTCCATAAAAAATGTAAATAAATATTCCTAGCTAAAATAACTAAAATTACCAGGAAATTGGATGGAACATTCTCTACAATGTCATGAACGTTTCATTTGATTAGCAAGGCTATGTATTGTAACAATTTTAATAGGGGGTCTATGATAGTCTTGCCCCACGTTAGAAAAGCCAATTGTGACAAGTAGGAGGGGACTTAATTAACTAAAAGACTTACCTAGTCCACTCAGCAACTCGACTGGAATCCCTACATTTAATCTTGAACTAGGCAATTAAAATTTGAAAGGTCGGGGTTCGGCCCATTTTATTATCATTAAATACACATTATTAAAAGAAAACGCAACTTCGATAAAATTGGTTTAAATATTCAATACATGGAAAATTACTTTTACATTTTGCACTATGCTACTCATGCACACTCTTTCCCAACATATTCCCCCAAAAATCACACATGTTGTAATTATTGGTATAATTTACATGCTGGTTAATTATTTGCTCCAGCCTTGATTTAATTTAAACACAATACATAAAAATATAATCATCGGCAATAACTGATTGTCCTTGATGATTATTGTTAATTAAACATTGACGAGCGCCACAAGAGTCTTTGGCATCGTTGCACACTCATAGGTCAGTTCACTGCCACTTGACGCTATAGCAGATGCACTGGGTGTATCTTTGCAGATGCCAGTCATGCTAATTACCTTACAATTTGTTATTGAAGCTGGACCACAAGTTATCAAATAGACGTGGGTGTGGCGACTTCCTTAAGGATGAATGACCCCTCGATACTGCCAGACCATTCACTGCTCCACCCCGTAGGTACCATTCGTCTTCACCGCTTCCAGAACCAAATTACCCTCAGTGTAGAGTTACAAGATACCATTGCAGTTATTATCAGCTCAACTTGTCGACGAGTTAATGGCGTTAATCAAAGATCATGGCCATTACCTTCTCTCAAAAGGTTGATGTCACACGAACCGAAAACATCTGTCGGAGATCGGACGACACTCGAAAATAAAACCTTTCGACTAATTATCACCGAATCATCTAAAAAATACAAGTTCATCATTTCATCATATCATATCGAAAAGTAGCTAAGTCCTGTCTCATAATAACGCAGAATAGTCGATCTAACTCAGAAAACAACTCAGAATGTCGTAGCTCAAAAAGTAATGATCTCTTAACGTCTCGTAATGCAAATGATGTAATAATAATACTCTTCTGATGATGATCTCTGAATCTCTCATTCTGGAGCGACTCTGTTCCCTTGCTTAAGTATCCCTCTCCCCACTAAGCGTCCCAAAAACTTAGTGATAGGGCTCCACCCTTCGTGACGTCATTATTTTCTTCGGTCAATAATTTAACTTTTTTTAGTCCACGTGGAGTATTTTCGGTTTGTTAATTTAGAATGACGTCTATTCGTTTTGGACGAATAGCAAGGTTTGATTATCACAATACTTCGTTGTCTCCGAAACCTTAGTGTTTCTCCTATCGAGCCCCTTTCTATACCACTACGCGGTCTCGTAACCCTCATATTTTCGCAAGGTGATGTTTAATACTACCTCGTCCCTCTTTGTTCTTGCCAGTGACGCTTTATTTCAATGCCTCTGTCCCCTGTCATTGACACTTCTTTCCATCCTAAACCCCAGATCTTCTTTTACGCAGGTGTTTTCTGGCCCCTCGTTAATGCTGCCTTTCGTCAATCATCTTTCATTGTGAACCCATGAGCTTCGTTGCTCGACAGTCAAATCTACTTGTTTACCACCATATCCTGCGTCAATTAACATTTTTACTAATGAACTCCTTCGTCCGGCGTGAGCGCCCTACAACGAATCTTACTTTTTCTGTTTTTTTGTATGACCTGACACGTGGTTCTGGGCTCTATCTCCAAAATAACCCTAACCTTCCTCCCGAATTTCCATAGTAACTTTCCATTTGCCTTTTCAAAGTACATATCAACAATGTATCTGGTCAATCATCTCTTACATCTATTCAATTTTCTTTCCCTAGCCTTCGGTCCCCGCGAACTAGCTGCGCAGGATGTCCAGACACTCGACTGATATTTTATGACTNAGAGACAGAAACGAACCAGTCTTCCCACTCCATTCTCCCTTTTGTCCTGCAGCTGCATCCCTTCGAAACCCTACCTACTCGGGTGCGAAATTTATTTATGATCCTATTTTAATAATTTTCATAATAAATTGTAATTAAAAGTAATGAATTAATTATTAATTACAATATATAATTTACCTGGATATATGGCAGATACTACTTTCCCCCATCTACTAGTTGTAGGCAAGTTTTAAACAATGTAAACAGGACATTGCAAATTTATGAATACACAATGGAGCTCCACGTAACTCGCATACAAATTCCCTACGAATTATCGGGATGTTGTATGTCATTATGATGATGTTTAAAAACAAATTCTTGCGCTTAGGCAAAATATTTATTAAATAGGCCGACGTTTCGACAGTGAACGCTATCATATACAGGGCTTAGTTGATCCTAAATAAAATTCCATCATCTATCTACTTCATCTCCATCGCCATACACAACAACAACAACAAAATCACAACTACTATTTTATCATTCATCATCAACTAGAAAGGATTATTAAAATTTCCTACCAATATTGTTAATACGAACATGACCAGACGCGTCAACGCTTTCAATGACAGGTCTCAAGTAGTCTAGTAACATTTTCAAATAAATGAGTGTAATAGCTACTTTTCTTGATGCAATTTTTCAATTTGTTTTTATTTCGGAAAGAAAAAGGTGACATATTCGACATCTAATAACAAATTACGAAAAATGAGATTTTTTGTATAATTTCACCCTTCTCCAAATTATTATTAAAGCAAATGTGTAGTACATCTTTTGAAATATTTTACAAATTATTAGCTGTCTTGGTCCAACCTAGTTAAGATTACATTTTTTAATTTAATTCCTTATTTCTTTAGTAATGTGAATGAAGTGAAACCCATTCTGATTCACTCAAAATTACTCATTCACTATTACTCAAATCTACATTATAAACTGCACAAAGAGATAAGATATAGAAATTATCAATCAATAGTAAATTGTTTGCTAGTTTACATGTACGTTGATGGTATAAATGAGACCTATGATTCTGTCATTTATTATAACATAAACAATTGTACATCAGTTTAATTTGTATCGGGTTCATGTGGAATATGAAACAAAAAGTTACTAACAAGAACTTATGATAAGGTATAGCAAGTTAATACTTATTCCCACCATACTAAGTTTATGATACTTTGAAAATAGTACTAATAATTAATTCTCAAAAAAATATTATTTTCATTCCATCTATGACTGTGTCCATTTAAATTTTCTATAAGAGTTGTTTGTTTTGTTTAAGATCTCTTCGATCATAACCATGTTACGTACTGTTGCACTCTTCAAATTATATCCCTCAGACTGTGACTTAGACGGAGAAAACAAAACAATATAATTAACCTACTTTTAATTCAAAATGGATTGCATATATCAATGAAATGAGAATGTAATGTAACATTGTGTTTCATGCTTTTCATGTTTATTTTCAAACGCAGGAGCATATTAAAAAATTGGTCATTTACAGTTAACTTTCTTATTAGAATGATTGAAAGTATTTGTTGAAGATTTTGATTTTGTTTTCGAGTGAATGATTGCATTTTCAAATCACTTACGTGGTTATTGAAACATTAATAATGTCAGTCAGTCACGAAATTCATCTTACTAAAAACATCCACAGAAAAAATAAATTAGGACATTTTTGTTGTGGACTATTTGTTATAACTGTTGAACACTTTTACGTTAGCAACTTCTTCAACGTTTCAAATTTACTCTCTTAGTCCACGTGTTGTGTGCAATCGGGTGTTGATTACCAATTACAGTTGGCTCACTCAGCATTTCAAATGTAATGTGTATGAGAATTTTGATAATTCACATTGAAACAGGATTTATGAAATATTGAATACTAATATTTTCATCAATAGATGATACAATTTGCATACCATCTTATTAATTAATATTAATCAGCCAATTAAGTGGTCCAATTGGCGATTGCTGGGAAGCGGGGTAAAGCGAGTCTGAGTATGCGATTGGGCCAGATGGACACTTAAGGGTTTGAATTAATTAACCTGTGCTCTTCTTGATAGACGTTGAAACCAATGTTTCCTCATATCTTGAGCGTGAATGATAAAATAATTGTAGAATATTACATATTTTACTGTGTAGAAAATAATACTTGAACTGTTGTAGGGCGCAGCCATTCTGGCATCAACGAAGAGATCATCTGGGTGAGCATCGGGATGGGTGTCACCATCGCTATCCTGATCACCATCGCTTTGTGCTACATCATGCGTGAGAAGTGCAAGAAGCGACACGAGTATTATATCACCGCGTGAATTGCGGACTTGAGCCACTTCCACCATGTTTAGTGCGGCCAGTTAAAACCAAACTCTTCCACCTGCACCACCACCGACGTCGTCTCGATGTTTAACCACAACATCAACGCCAATGAGTGTACACATTGCAGGTGATGACGTCACATATGATGGAGGCCCGTCCTGGTGGAGATGGAGATGGAGTGGAAGTGGCCAGCGTATTCACGCAAAAAAATTTCACAAGGATGTTTCTACATGGAACTAGAGAATACCTATAGTGCATTTCCCTTGTCAGTGGCGTAACGTTTGGAGATCCAGGGTAAGCGACATGCTAGTGATATATAAAACCACATCTGATGTATATCATTTTAAGAATTTTATGAAGAAACGAAAACTGTTAAGATTTTCTGTGTATTCATATAGAGTTGCAACTTTAATTTTTCTTTATTTAACTGGGAAGAAAAGTGCCTGCGTATTTAGAATAAACACATAAACAGCACGTGTGATAATAATTATGTGCATGCCTCGCTAAAGAATTAACTTACATTGGTATTATTTCTGTACACTCATATTTTTTCTTTAAAAGCTAATTCCAGCTCTTGTTACGCCACTGACAAAGTTGACTGATTCAAATATATTTTATTTTTATTTTTAGAGCTCATACGTCGTTAATATTCATTTCACACTTAACCGGGATTCTGATTTAATAATGATACAGTACATTTCATGTGCTAGTGATACATTTTTACGATAATGGTTATGGCTGCAAAATATATTAAAATCTATGAATAATTAAGTGAGAACAAGATATTACCAGTTTGTAGATTTCTTCGACAATTTTTGATCTGTTTCAAGAGTTGTCTATTCTGTTCCTCATTTAGCCTAAACGAAATGTGCGCGTTTTATGTAATCTAAAATAAGTGTCATTGTCGTTGCTATTGCAGAATAGATCAGAGTTTAGCGGTTCTGTAACCACATTGTAACTAATTAAGAACTTAAATGGACGTATTGAAAATTAGAAATTATAGCAATACAGTATGGGTAAATACTTTTACTATTTTACAAGTTGTTCAAAAATGTTCTGCATTATTCCCTCATACTCGTACCGTTCAAGTAAACAAGTATATACCCTTTTATGTGCAGCAAAGTGTATGCTCCTTATATTATTTAATACTCAATTGCTATACGTGGGTAGTTCTCATTTTTAATCTCATAATTATAATAGTATAATGCAGGGACCATACTAAGAGAATCTTTTTGATCAATAAACATTTCCTCGACATCGATTTTAAAATCATTACGGCATAGAAACACCTAGCAATTGGCACGTTCATCATTTCTGATTCATCTTAATTGTATCATAACAATTTGTAAATTTAGGGAAAACTTTCAATCACCTATATTTCAATTTGAATCGATATATTTTTTGAGAGGTTTGATGTTTCTTGTTTTTAATAATAGACTTCCGGTATAACCGAAAAATTTGATTTCTTTTTACGTGAAAAAGATTAACTATTATCCTGCTCACAATATGTACCGCATGCTGTGCATTATTATCCCAGTTAAATCGTATTTCTCTAAGATCCTAGCGTTAACTCGTAAAATGAGAAACTACGAAACAAAATTGTATGTCGTCTTCAATATATTTCGCAAACTTGTCTTTTCTGAATAATATATCTTACCAATTTATATATGTCGATGTGCCAAATAGTAGAAAGTACAAATTCCAGTTGCGAATTTCGTGAGAGTATATGATCATAAAATTTTAATAGTATCTTAACAGATTAAAAATTTAGTCTATATCTTTAAATAAAAGAAGGAACAAAATCTTGATTAGGTCCCAATTTCAGACGTAAGAGCTTTATACAGTAAGAATAGACTCCAAAAGAAGTTCTAATTTTATAAATAAAACGCATGAAATAATGTATTTAAGTAATCCCACACTTAATAGGAATAAAAAATACTAAAATATATTTAATGTGGTAAAATAAAATATAACAATATTTTAATAATATGTTATTTTTTAGTTCATTGTGCAAATGTATATAACTTGAGATAATAAACAAGCATTATTAAATGGATTTTTAAATAGAAATGTGTCTCGTTATTTACCTCTTTTAATACTAGTGATATAACCATTGAAATCCTATAAACTGTATCGAGTAGAAAACAAATTTAGTAACACGTTTTTAAAGTTGGATATTTTCTGGTATTTTATGGCATATCAGTGATTTAGAGAGCAGAAATTATGTTAGGTCTATTTGAACTCAGTTCAACAGTCTGAGGATCAAATAAAAAATAGTGAATACACAAGGAGATTTCTATAAGATTTCTTTATGATTTAAAAAATGTGATTTTAATCATACTTTTTACTTTCTATAAGATTCAAGAATGTATAAGTATACAATATTCAAGTTTACGTGCTTTGAGACTTATGTCAGCAGATGATTTTTTTTTTAAATTTAGCAATTGGGAACTCCGTCTTCAACAGCGTCATTATGGTACACTTTAAGTAAGTATTTTCCCATGTTTGTGCAGTCAAACTGACAAACGTTCCTTGTCGCACCAACTACTATCAGTGAAGATCTTTTTAGCACTGTTATTTCAGTAATATGTGTTTGAAAAATTCTGTAAATGTCCTCATCCACTATAAAATTCAACTTGTGTATCTCTATACCTTTCTTCCCAACTATATCCATCATAAATCATGATCTCTCTGGGCACTATTTCTTACAATCCCATGTCAAATGATCCAATGTCTCAACATCAGAGGGAATGTTTTGAGGCTGTATCTCAGTCAAATGAATGCTCCCCAGCTATTTTATCTTCAAATATTATTTTAATGAGTAGTTGATCGAAATGCTGCAATAGTTATACATCCAGAACAGCCATTCTATTACAACGGACTTGGCACAACAGCTATTTTATATTAATTTGTTAAGAAAATAAAACAAGATAAATAAGTTTCAAAAAGAGATGTGAAATAATCTCATCTGTAAGTATCTCAAATTTATTTATATATTATAAAGTTTTTTTAATAAAAATTGTCCTTCATTTTTTCTTTCCCAACTGACATCATGGACATGACAAGAATTACAGCCACAAGAAAATGATCTATTAAAACAGTTAATTTTTGGATATAACATACTAATATATGTATTTTGTGATACGCAAACTTATAATTTTGTAACTTAATTTGCAACCTAAAATATTGCATAATAAATTTTTTAACTAATCAGATTTATTCAGGTTTAAATATAATTTTATCAAATTTGAATCATACTGTTTTACAGTTACTGAATGTTTAACGGGCAAGACCAGGTGATTAACAAACAATAGTACAAGGAAATTACTGTTTTTATTCCAGTAGATGGAGTCAGAATTTATTTAAAGTATTATAAACAAGTTAAAATTGTCACCTACAGATAAAAGAGGCTTCACATGAGGAAAAGCATACTCGAGAACTAGTTAAATGAAACTAAGTATGGAAAAAAACTATAAATCATAGTTTCTACTGGGAACTATAAACTTAAACATGGACACTTTCTTTGATAATCATTTTCAAAAATATCAGATGGTCTAACTCATACTCTAGCAAACATCAGGCACCAAACTCCAGGGTAGAAATAAGAAGAAATACAAACACTAAATTACTAAAAATGAGTGAACATGTATTCAACTAATTTGGCACTGAATCTTCGTTCAGAAATGCAAGTCGTGTGAAGAATTTTATATTAAAGTCTCTGTCCCCCGTGTACCCTCAGGTAACATGAAAATGCATGGTATTTTTAAGTATTTGTGTACTATTATTTGTGTTAACAAATATTCAGCAAATATTTAAATAGCATGTTAAATTACTCCTCAGAATATTGTTCTTTTTGTCTTTAGCTTTATATCAGACCAACTTATTAACTAAATAAAACCTATGTCACCTATTCATCAAATACCTCATTTCTATATTTCTTAAGTTTCAATTAATAACTATATTCCAATCCTCACATTACAAATAATCTCGTTTATAAACTTCATGAAGATGATATATCTCAAATATCAACGAAGAGATTGTCAGTCCAATCTCCTTGACAGTAATTTCTTAACAATTTTATAAATAAATAAATCTTATTACTATGTATTAAATACTGCAACAATGACACTCCTCTTTTATGTAAATAATATGATTAAACAGTAGAACAGATTAAGAAACTCTTTTGTTGTTAAAGAAACTCTGGCTTATAGCAAATAATTCTAATCATGATTTAAACAGAAGAATGTATATGAAAGTACAAATGTTATCCATTAATTGTATAAAATGCTAATGTATAAAAGAAATTTTTGAAATATGTAAACGTAAAATTTTCCAGAAACAAATTATCAATACATATTGTTGGTGGCATATTGGATAACTTTTTAATGAATTTGGTACCAAAATTTAACTACATTATGAAAAAATATTGTAAAATGTAAAGAACAAGTTAGTACTAGGGAGATCTTGGTAACACATCAACTGTCTGTCTACTTTTGTGGGCTACTTACAGTATAGTACTAAGCTAGCAGTATAGTTCAGTATTGCTTGCTCAGTAGTAATTTATCTGTAAGAAGCTTTGTTTATGTAATTGATTTATGTAGTTGAAATAAATGTGTATTTCTAAGAATAATTTACATATCTATTTATTTTCTACAGTTGAGAGTGTATTATTACATTTTTTAATCCATCCTTTTTTTGAGTTAATAGAGTATCCATCGGTTAAAAGAGTATCCATTTAAAGAAAATTCCACTGCATGTAAAAAATGTTTAATCACTTTTTAGCAAATCTGCTCAGGGCATTGTACGGTGATTAATTGCTTTTTCCTTTTTCTACCTTTGTTTTATTTTAAAAGAGATGAAAAATAAAGTAATGCTATTGTATTAAATGCTAATCATTATTTTTTTAATTAGTTAATATGAGAAATTCCCTACGAATTCCATGAATCCAGGTATGTTAACCTAATATAAACCCTATGTTTAAATACTCCCAACCCTATGCTCTAGAACCTTCCCAGATGTGGAATAAGTAGGTAACTATTTCAGTGTATGTTAAAATTTTAAAATGTATTAATATTTCACACTGTTACTTCTTGAGTTTTCTTATGATTTCTCATTCTTTTAATATTCCAACATTTTTTAGTTTGAAAATTTATTCTAATAGGTTAGTTTAAAAAACATTTATCTAGGAACATTTGATTTCTCTTATCTTTTTACTCTTTTCTCAAATATTTTGTCTTTAACATCAGAACACTAAATCTTAATTTTATAATAACTTTTTTATTCAAAAGTCAATTATTTTTCTTCTAATTTTAAAGATTTTTCCCCGAAAATTCTTTCCCCGCTGTCCCACCAAAGTCTCTCTCCTACACACTCGCTCTCGAAAAACGAGCTTTCTCTCTTTACCCTACCATCCTTGACGACCCTACGCTCATCGAGGTAGGGATATGCCTTTCGATGGTAATGCCCATTTCCGTCTCGACACCAAGGGATCAATGGCCTCAACCTTACCCTGNAGCGTGTATCATAATACCTACAATATTTAAAAGGTATCGATAATTTTCTGGTTTCGTTTTGCATGACCCTAACTCATTTCATATACTCTTTTTTTTTCAATGACATACTCACTTCGTTATCTACATTAACTGTAAATGTAACCAATGTAAAATGAACAGGGTGTTGTACCCCCCGACTATTTAGCATACTAGCGCATAGAACGAATTTCGAAGCGACTGTCATAAAAAACGAGATGACAATTTTTTTAAAATTTTATTACAAGAAGTAAAAGATTTCGTCATTCTGTCATTATTTATTGATGCAAAAGGCCTTTTCGGTCGCATGGCGGCCATCTTAAGTGCTGCCACCGCTTGCCAAAGGACCCAGCACTGAAGGTGGCCGCCATGCGGCCGAAAAGGCCTTTTGAATCAATAAATAATGACAGAATGACGGAATCTTTTACTTCTTGTAATGTACATCAAACTGTCAACATCAGACCAATTCCTTCAATTTTAAATTTTATTCAGAGATTCGAAGTTGTCAGCTGAAATGTGGAATCAAGGAAGAAGAGTTTTTCGGGTTATCTATATTTACTGCTGCATAGTATCTTTTCAATAGATGGAAGCAATCTTTCAAGATTGTTCTGCGCAACGAGAGCGTAAGGAATATGAAGCAGTAATAATAAAATTGCTTTATATTAGCCGAAAAGACCTTATGCATCAATATAAACCCATCTTACTTATGTTTTCTAGCTTCAACTCTAATTAGCATTCATCTCAAAAAGTTAAATTAACGAAAATGTATTGTATAACAAAAAAAACTTTAAAGTAAGTCTTAAAATGAAAATATCCATTTTATTTCACGCTAGCTCAAAGCATAACATATGCTTGGTTTTCTATTTAATGAATTTTCATGTAAAATAAGTTTTGTTATAAAATGGATGACGAGTGTATGATATAACAACGGAATTGCTGGGAATACAGCAGGGTGAAAGCGCCATTGAATAATAATAATAATAAATTTATTGTCAAAAAACAGTACAAACTGCGTATGACCACGTGGAGGAAAAAAAACTAATTTACTCTCCGGAAGCAAGCAAGGGACCATCCCATCAATTCCGATCAAGGGCCCTAAGGCAGAGGCGGATTCAAAAAATTCAGCAAAAATTCCTAGATAAGATAAAAAG
>NNCF01132411.1:59130-80209 GCA_002313205.1 Laupala kohalensis | reverse complement strand
TTCAAAATATTCGAAATATTGGTTAGTGCAGATGAATGAGTTGAGTCAGTGTTAAACATTTCAGTGATTTCAAAATATACTACCATGGAGTATAAAATACCCCTTTCAACTCTCCAATTCAACCCGATAATTTTAGAATCCAAATACACGATAGTTCAAATTTCACCACACCGAGCTCTTCGAACGCATTTTTCCCAGAGTGCGTCTAGAGAGTGTTGTCGATCTATCCCCACAACCCAGAGACGCCACATTTCCGTCAAAGTAGCGCGTTATTCAAATGTACTGAAGTAAGTCGAAAATGTTTGCTCCACGTAATGCAACTCAAGCCGGGTAACGCGCCAGTCGAATTCTTACCTGGTCTTCCCGACACACACGACGGCAGCAGCGGTGGCGACTGCATGAAAAACTAAAACGCTTGTGAAATCTTAACTATTTGTGTAAATTTTACGATTTAAAGACAATTCATCTCTCTTAAATGCACAAAACTCAGAATGCATTTAATTTGATGAGGATTTATTTTTACCTCTTTGAATTACTCTTTTAAGTTGAAGTACTTTAACACGTCTATTTTTAAAACTTTTTTTTCTTCTTCTTCAATAAATTAAGTCAACCTTCGTAGATAGATGTGCTGTCGACAACGTTTTTGTACAACTCTTTGAGAAGCACAATATTACCTGTCATTGTTGTCACCTATCTCTAACAGTTTAAGCAGCGTAAGTGAATAGACCTCCTTAAGATTGCTTTTTTTCCCGACTTGATTGTTTATTATCGTTATTGCCTATTACTTGTGATACCTAATGTAACAAAATATAGAGTATAATCTTGTCAGAAACATCAATAAATTTTTTTAAAACTCGATGAGTGGTTCTCGAGTTTCCAGAGGTGTAACAGGTTTGCTGGCAGATAGACATGAAAGTGACTTTGTTTTATAATCATTAATATATATAATTATTTATGATATTTACAAATCCCATTGCAATGACTTCGATTGCAATGAATCTCGGAATTTGAAATTTGCTCCGTTTTGACGCAGAAATAGCACAGCCTAACAGAAACCTGTACACGCATCGGCCAAACTCTCTCAAGACTTACGCTGATTTTTCCATCTAGTGTTTGCTCCGAGGTGATCCATGCTTTTGTCGATATTTGTTTTACTTTGTTTATATTGATGTTTTCAACTGCAGATAATCGTCATGCTTCCTTTTAAGTCGATTCATTCAAGATAATAAGATTAACCGTCAAGTGAGTGGAGAATTACATTGAACTGTGTACATAAGTACCAAGATTCTCACCAAACGTGAAATCGATCTTATAAGCTATGCCATTTTAATCGAATCATATGACGACTTAACCCTAGGTAAGAATGTGTAATGTACATTCTCAGTATTTTCTATTTTATTTTACGTAAGAGCCATGTTAACTGGTAGCTCGACTGTATTGTCTATGTTGTCAGATGGCATTATACTTTCAGGTGCTTCAATGTTCCTGTCAACTATGACATGTCCTACTGGTGAAGAAGGCTACAGGCGATTTAGATGATCCAGGAAGTGAAATGGACGTGTCCCAGCTTTCAGTTTGTCTCTCCCCCTTTCTATTTGTAAGATTTTGCCATTTACAACAAGTCATAGAAGGTGGACACATCTTGTGAGAAATGGATGTTGCATACTTTATCATTTTTGCTAAGAGACTTGTCATCTCTTTTAATTGTTTGTTTGCTTATAGTCTCCAAATATCCTGTAATATTGTGGAACCAATTTTACATGTGTATCACACACTTAAGTAATGTATTTTCATGAATAAATTTTAAAACATCACTTCATGATATCTGCTTCCATTTCTCTAAGACACAAAAAATTCATTTTTTTATATTCTTAATAATGATATTCAATGTTGGAAAAATGTTCTTCTGAAATTTATTTGATACAAAGATAATTGATGACTACGCGGGAAGAAAGGGTTAAGTCCTTTTTATAGCTTTTTAGACAGTGGGTAGCAGTCCTGAAACATCTGACATGTGATCTCCTATTAGCATAGTATCTCAAAAGGTTTATAATCATAACACAGGAACTGCTATTTCAGACAATAATAAGATCTAATTAAATTAAATTATCCCTGACTAAATTCTTTAATAGCTTATAGATAATAAACATATGTTGTAAATTTGAAGCATGGCCCCTTCAAACTGTTGAACAAAGGCACAGAATAAAGGGTCTTTGTAGTTACGGGCATGATATGCACCAACAGCAAAGGTATGTGTGTCAAGAGGACCTACCAACCTGCTTAGGTTAAATTTATAGCGCTAGTAGCGGAGATCTTAGAGACCTGTAAAGTGTGAAAAGTTCACAAATATAGGAAGGAAAGGAGCCACACTACTCATAACCCATGAGATCATATAGAATGGAAATATTGAATATCATTATTCTATAAAAAGAATAACGGCGCCATTTTGAAAAATACAAACGTCAAAGGAAAAGATTAATTTCAAAAATCAGTTAATAACTTAGGAACGCAGTTGAATATTGCAATGTTGTTTAAAATTAAATGAAGAGTAAATGAAATAGAAGACAACAGTTCTAAGAAAAATTACCTATAATTAATAATAATAAATTTCCGACAGAAATAAATAGAAAAACTGGAGATAGCACGAAGTTGAATAGGGCACAAAATGAATAATAATAAATATAATAATTTGTATAATAAGAAAATAAAAATGGTCAATTAAGAAAAATCCAACGAAATACCACCCAGATGGTATTACTTATAATAATAATTTTACATATAAAGAGAAAAGGCAAAGCAAAAGGAAGGGAAAATATAAGAGGGATAAAATAGAGACAAAACGTACACAAAAAATCAAGTAAGAGATACATTAAAAAATACCACCCAGGAAAAAATACTCGGGGTCACAAATAATATAGTAAACGGAACAGATAAGGATGGAAAAGGGGTTGCAAATGGCTGAGGCAATGAAGACAAAAGAATTGACGTAGGGGAGTGATGAAAAACAAAGTAAAACACATGGAATTTTTGGAAAGATTTAGAGTGGCTGAGATCATGAGAGAGATACTGGCAGTGCAACAGGTTCGCGAGAAGACTATGTTACTCAATATAGATGATTAGGAGGGAGTACACGTTATGTCAAGGGTAAAAAAGAAAAGAAGTTAAAGAAAATGGAGGAAAAGGAGAATAGATATGGATCGATTAAGGAAACAGATGGAAGGAATGGAAGGTGTTTTTCAGGGACAATGTTTTAATAATATAAAGCAAAGCATTCGTGAAATGTGAAAGGAATGGTGAAATGTAAAGGAAGGAAGCAATGAGTGATGACTAAAATATAAATATTTATAATTTATAAGAAAGCGAGTTTTTTCCTCATTAAAATATTAGTTGGACTGCCAAAGTTTCGACTTTCAGATAGACTTCCTCAAGGCTATAATTACGTATATCTAGGGTTTATAACTTCACTTCTGCACGAGAATAAATGGACTCATCCCCTTCTATGCTCCTCTGACGTTTGCTCACGCGCTCTGTTTTTGAAAACCCACGTGACTATTTTATCCAATAATATTAAAATCTAACTCCTCCTGAAGTCTTCGCTACTGGTTATTTTTCAACTTGATGACGCACGTCTCCGGCCAATCAACAAGCTGCTTCTTTAAAAATTTCCACACTCCAACGGCGTTCTCCTTTCCAACGGAGTTATCTTAACCAAACGTTTTTTAACAACAAAAGGCTACTGAATTTATACAACTTTTCAAATTTCAACCTTCACATTCGTCTCTTTAAAGTTTCCTTTCTTCTACAGTTCGGCAACGCTCGCCAACCGTCTTCGGACCGCTGGTCGCAAGCCCTTTGATAGTTTCACCCGCTAAGGGTGGGGTACTCACACCCTCGCTTTCATTTGTAGTCCCTTTAACTCATAAAATCTCTCTCTCTCTCTTCTTCCACGCTCTGCGTCTTTTCTCGCCGCTACGTGTTTGAACTCGTCTCGGCCACTGATGCTAACCTACTTCTAAAAATATCGAGTAAATTTCCATTTCTTACTGGATTCACTCCCAACGACTTTGTGAACAATATACTCGCCATTTTCTGACTCCCAACTGCTTTTGGCCAAAACTAAGTGCGTAGTACACCACGCTTTCCTTTCACTAAATTTTATGATTCTTTTGTGGGAAGGAAACCCTGCGCGTCTCCAACGAATAAGAACCTTCCCCACTCACTATAGCTTCGTTGCAACGGTCGTGGAACTTTTCCGCTTATTCAAGAAACATTTATGTTCTTTTATAATTGTAATACCACTGAATAATAATCAAGAATTAATCAGACATTACAATATATATATATAAATTTAATAATAAATTTATTGTAAAAAGCAGTACAAACTGCGTATGACCACGTGAACTTATAGTGTTCAATAATTCTTTCTAGAACAAAACAGGTGATGATCTATTAACAATGTTAAGACCTGGAAATTCCGAAACAAGTTACTAAATTAAGTAACTCAGCCAATCCGTGAACTCAAGGTAACCAATAGAACCTTACTTGTTGAATCGAGACAAGATATACTCTCTTGTGTGCGAGACACGCTAACGTTAACTTCGGTCTAGAGTTATTCTCTCTCGCCCGCAGAATTTAATACTCGCTCCGCTAAAGATCAGTACTACAGTGTCTATTCAGTGCACAGCCGCGCTGTAAAGTGATCCATTCATTTGCACAATTTTCCAACTACAAGAATTTAATATCATTTCGTGACGATAACTCGAAAGTGACTCTCGTCTGATGTCGTGGGCAAGAGTTATACTAACATCAATTTCGAGCTTAGTTAAAACAGTGAGATATTTTCCCTTGTGTTAACTGTTTCAATATTACGATATGGTGTACAAATGCCATCAGTTTATCTGAACTTTACATGCGTACGTTTTAGAAATCAAACGTTAGAAGTATAAAAGTGCAAAGTGTTATTCAAGCAACAGTGTATACTTTATGTTGCGTCTGATGATCTTGGAATTCCACTAACTGAGAAACCGGAACTACAAAGTGGAATACTTCTGAATTCGTGAGTAAGCAGCAACCTGCTTTAATATTCACTCAGGTCTTATTACTGACCTGATAAGTTTTATTTCATTTATCATATCTGACTCCCAGACTAATGGACCAATGTTACGTAAATTTCATGTATTTATGTTCGATGTCTCCAACTTCTCAGTCTGTTCATTAAAAAGTCAGTGCCTTTGTTTAACAGTGAACTTACCTTTTTTTATTCTCGTAGTTAGTTCTCTTCTTTATTTCCTTCTTATTTTTATTTATTTATTTTGGAGGGGATCTCAACTAAGAACACGCAGTTAATTATAAAGTATTAATAATTAATAATTGCAAGGCACTTTAAATATGTATCAATCACAAAAAAACCGACATAAAAATATAATGTAATATAAAAACGTCGGTTCGTGCCCTTTAATTGAGGTTAAGACAACACAAAGAGTTCCAACAAGGAAAACGCCAGATAAAAATAAATGGTTCAATTTTATTTCAAGAAAAAACACAGAAATTATACATAAACATGGTCACTATAATGCATGCACACTCCATACCTTTGAAAGAAAGACAATGCACATAGTAATAACCCTTTCCCTCTCGATAACAGAGTTAATCTTCCATTGAAACCTTTGCCTTCCGTATCACTTAATGTTAATATTACAAAAACTTATCTTCAGCCTTTCTTGACAGCCCTTTTTCAAATTAATTTAACATTGTTATTCAATCAAAAGTTCTGGACTAAGGCCTTTTTAAATTCTGGTATTTTGAATGTCTACTCTTCTTCCACTAATTCATCATAAACCAGTTGGTAGTTCCCAACATCGTTACCTTAAGATGGTGCGTAGACCGCCAACACTGGGGAAGCAAGAAAACTGCCCCTCACCTTGCGCTATGGATTCACTCATGCCCTTTACAGCAGCGGTCCATCCTACAGCTCGTACGGTCCGCGGTCTCGTCTGGTGCTGTTCTCGCTTTGCCCTTCTCCCGAACTTGTTGACAACTGAGGTCATGATGACTCCACACATTCTCAATTCATGATTCTCCGAACTGAAGTCCTTTTCCCGACTAATTACCGGAACAATCGTTATCCGAAAAAGATCATCATTACTTCGTGATAATGTACTGGTTGTTGTATTATAGATTCCAAATTCAAAATCAAGAATGTTTAACTTGAAAAAACGATACAGTGCAATTCTCTATACCATCGCAGCCAAAGTCCGAGTTCCTTCTCAATCACTGAAGGATAACAAAATTTATATCATACTTTCCGAAAAAACTGTTAGAGTGGATCTAATCAGTCACCGCGTTAATTCTGTTATATTCGTTTTAATTTTCTGTGCTTGCTATTTTATAAACACGATTACCCACTCTCTCTCATCATCACCACGTGCCCTTCCTCTTACACATGACTTTTTTGATCCACTAAAATCTTATTCAACCCCTCGTAAGGCGGTTCTGATTGGTAGCCCTTCTAGTGATGTTTATTGGTTTTCGACCAACCACTACACTCGTTCTTAAGACATTTGTAATTCTTCTAACTTCGCTTTTTTTCACACATTCTTTTGGCAATACTAAACAATAACGGCCCTTTAAATTTCATTAGTATGACAACCCTTAATTCTTAGCATTTTTGGAATTTGGAGTGTTTACTTTATGGCTCCCGTATTCTCACCCTTCGGTATCTTAACTCTATCCAAAATTCGTGGCTTCACACCCATTTATTTGTATCACTATTTATTGTACGAGTACCCTTCCTCACTCGAATGTTTATACTAAAAATCTCCGTTCCTTCCTTAAAGAATTTTTCCCATTTTCTCTAAGTATGATTGCGCGCACATTAATTTCTATCACCCTTTCTCGCTCGAATGTTTATGCTAAAGTCTCTGGTCCTTCCTTAAAGGATCTTCCCCACGGCTACGCACGCAGCACCTCGTTGGTCATCCAGTCACTGACCTAGTTTCATTTCCAAAAGAAACAATCACGAACCTTCTCGTTCCATTTTTGTTTACCT
Organism: Laupala kohalensis; assembly: GCA_002313205.1. Classification (NCBI taxonomy): domain Eukaryota; kingdom Metazoa; phylum Arthropoda; class Insecta; order Orthoptera; family Trigonidiidae; genus Laupala; species Laupala kohalensis. The sequence goes on along the minus strand of NNCF01132411.1, from coordinate 73,161 downwards.
CCCGTCTACGCTATTCAGCGTTTTTCGACCCCTTTCCTCCTTCCTCTTAACTTTTCGCAGAAGAAAATGTGTGCCGGGGTGACCTCCTTTTCACTTACCAAAATTTTTGAGATCTTTAAAAACACGTGGATTCACCACGCCCTCCTAACCGTGTCTCTCGTTCTCTAACGACCCTTCTTGGTGGTCTTTGTAAAATTCCACTAACCTACCAATGTTCTTATATTTTGTTTCTCAATAAATATAATTAATTATGGAAACTTTATTATTACTTACAATATATATAAACTAACTAACTAAAATAAAGATCAACATGAGTCAATGTATTTCGAAACTCAAACAGGAGTAGCGTTGACGCGAGTGTTTTCGAAAGCGATCATAAATTCAAAGGAGCAGAGAATCTCAAAGTATATTTACGAAAGGGTGGTCTTCAGTAGAACACAGACTGCGTAGGTCATAAAAGGACATTCACCTAAGAAACCGCAACGGTCGCGTAGTTAAGATTAAAGTGTTTGGGTTCGGCCCAATTAGAATAAACAACGATTGAACCATCGACCCGCGTTGCAGATGAGGAGCATTTGAAGGTGTGGGTGATAAGATTAAATAGAGAAATGGACAGACATGCCTCATCCGAGAGAATCGCTGCTGCGGAGGTAAAAAAGATTGAATATTAAATAATGAAGTTCTCAAAAGAGCAACGCCAGGACTTGCATCATCGCCGTCCGTAGGGGGGACGCGTAATTCGCCGTGGGAGATTTTTTTCTAAAATTTGGGGGCAAGTGATGCGGATTAATAACGACGAGAAGTGGGGACGATGTTATAAAAAGGAGGAGCGAAGCAGTAAGAGCGCCTAGCCTCTTCGGCTCCTTGCTGTTTTACATTACGTTAGATTGACTTAGGAGGTTCACTCAGAGATTTTACTTAGAACTTCACTAAGAATTTCACTTGAAACTTCACTCAGATTCAGATATTTTATTCCATGTACTTCGAGTTGTTTCATGGATTATTTCCGACTTCTAAATAGTCGAGTGTTTGTTCGGAAATCATAAGAGATTTTATATTTGTGGGGCATCATTTTGACTTGGAAATGATGTCTCAAGTAGTGCACATTACGAACAATGCTTGGCGAACTTGGGTTCGGGAACGACCTCTGGAAATGTTGATTGGAACAATGACGGCGTCGTTTTGCTGAATCGGCTCTTCCGAAACGGATGAGCGCTTTAGCGGTAGCAAACGAGTGAGAAGGCGACGTGTCCGTGAGTTACCAGGACCAGGGAACTCGCTCCATTCTGAAGCCGTGATCACCCATCTTTGAAACAAAGGTAATGAACAAATGCTGGTTGCATCCAGTAACCAAATATCGCAGCGAAGAAGATTAGCGTGTGCGTCGAGCATGAAATCATTACGGCCCAGCTCAGAACTCTAAAAAAACATTAGCTTGAATTATAAGGGCCTATTGCAGAAGATGAGCTATTAAATGTGTAACCATTTTTCATAAATACAATTAACATTTGCCTTCAGCATTTTTATTTGATAACAAGATCTAGTATGTTAGACCTCATTGTCAATATTTTCTGTGTTTGTGCTTTTGGGGGTGAATGTTAATGGGGAAGAAGAAAGAAGAAAACATGGTAGTTTTAGATATCGTGTATTACTAGTAAATAAACAATTTAGTCATTTTATTTTCAAATTGCGATTTCCTTACGGAACTCTGTGTATGTTTTCACCTTTTAAATAATACGAATCCCAAACTCATTTCAATGAGAACCCTGAAGTCTCATGTGTATACTTGTTGAGGTCCCTTATTACCCTAGGAATTCCTCAACTAATTGTCCCACTTTTCAGGGCAATTTGGCGCCCAACTTTCAAGACAAGCATCATTTAAACCCATGGTCTTCGTTAATAAGCTTCTTTAATTTAACTCATCACATTATAGACACATTGTATTAATTAGTTATCAGTTTTTGTTTCAAATTTGCGGTTTGTTTTGATACCTATTTCTTTCTCATTATTGTTAGTTTGTTACAATAACTTCTTACAAAATGACCCTGAGACTGGAATGCTTTGACCTACTAGTCACAATAACTTTGTATTGTTATATCATTAATTGCTTCGCAGGTTTTTATATCATTACTCTTAAAATCACGTTTAATGTCTAATCAATATATTTATCTTCACAAATATGAACAAGCATGTTGATTCGTAAAAAGTTATGTAAAGAATGCTTCTGAATTGCCTCGTTTCCCCCTGCTATTGAAATCAATTAATTCTACGGCATGTCGATAGTAACGAAAGAAATGAAAATGGAGAAAATAACGAAATTGATATCTGGGACAATGTAAGATAATTAATAAAATGCTATATTAATTGCGATGTTTTAATGTATGATAATCAATGTCAAAATTGTATCAAGTGATATGTTCCTTTTGTTATATTTTCTGAGAACTAAATTTTTTTTTTGTAACTCTCTGAACATATTGTTTTATATGTTGCACGATTACAGCCAAGCGTTGTATCTTGCATTAATACATTTCTTACTCATGTAATTTATTTATTGGTTTAAAATTATTGAAGATATCATTAGAATTAACATTTAGTGATATTCATTCATTTTAAATCAAATTCCTTTCTATAATGCTTGATTTCCGATTGACCTCTAAAAATTGGATAAAAGAGCTGCGTATCATTTGAAATTACAATAAACAACACAATAATTGATGCCAATGACCATAAGTTCTTTGCGCCGCTGAATAAAATTCAGTGGTTATAAGAATATTAATAAATAATTCCGCAATGCGTATCTCACGAAATGTATACGATATCTTGCAATAGTATTCAAATCTGTGATAAAATAATATCGGTTTTACAGTAAGAAGCAAATCTTTTACGGAGAAGTTTATTTTGTTTTATATTCCCTAGGACGGCGTTATGAGACAACAACTAGAGATGTCATTTAAATATAGAGAATAATAAAGTTTATTGAAGTTAAGAATATTTTTTTGTATTGGAAGTCCAAGACGTGTATAATAAAAATTTACAAAATATTTCTCTAATAGCGGTGTAAGAAAACATTTTCTTCGTTACGATGTAATAAGGATATATGCACTTATACTAGTCTTCTATTGGTCTGCCAAATATGGAAGCAGTTTCATATTTACCTACGATTGGTCGAACGAAGGTGAGGAGCTTTTGGCCGCGTCGCAGGGGAGTGGCGTTGCAAACCTAACAAATCCAAACTGCTAAGAAAGCGGAACTTACAATATTTTCGTGGGCCCTTTTAAGATTCCAGGAGTATACATTTAGACTAAGGATGAATGTAAACAATTGATGTAGTCGTGGAATGTCTGCGGATGGAACAACGACGAAAAATAAAATAAATGAATAAATATATAATAGTACTTTGCTATGTTCAGTCTGTGACTTCCAGGTGAGTTTCGTATTAAAAAAGACAAGTATTTGATTGGCTTAGAAGTTGGGGTCCATGGGATGGTGTTTTGGTGTATAATTAATGGGTGTGGACCAGTCATTTTCCTTAGGGAAAATATTTCAGATTCACATTTCGCGGGGTTTAGTTTTAGACCCCATGCCGCAGCCCAGTGAGAGGTGTCTAGAGCTTCGTGCAAAGAAAAAATAGTCGAGTTGAGATTATGATCTGACGTTAAACTGGTAATGTCATCCGCATATACTGCTGTTGTCGTTTCTGGGACCCCTGGACGGTCAGATGTTGGACAGTGTCGGGGACAAGAGGAATCCTTGGGGAATTCCGGCGATGTTGGGGGTATATGCCGAGCATGCATTGTTTATTTTTACAGCAAATTGTCTATCAGACGAGAAGCTGTCTATGATTTTGGAGAGGAGCTCTGGAAAACGAAGTACACGCATTTTGTACCGGTGACATTTGTGCCATATTTTTAGAAAAGCGTGATTAAAATCAAGAAAGACTGCCATAGATTATTTTTTACGAGAAAATAGTACGCTATTTTTCGGTTATAAGTAATACTTGGTGATCTGTGGAATGATTAGGTTGGAATCCGATCTGGAATAGATTTTTCTGATTTCGAAAGGAATGTATTTACTCTATATAAAATTAATTTTTCAAAGACTCTTGATAGAGTTGGTGAAAGACTTATGGGTCGATAGCTTGAGGATCTTAGATGTTCAGGGGGTTTTACGAATTGAGTGTTTCCAAGCAGTTGGAAAATAATTAGTGCGAAGACATGCGTTAAAGATAGCCGTTATGTATTCTAAGATTTCTAGAGAGGTGTATTAGCACAATATTTGTATTTTTTTCAATTTATTTTTGCCTCTCTTTCAACAAATGTACTATATCAGCAATACAAATACAATATTGCATAGAAAACTTAAAATGTTATTGAGGCTTTCCCGTGTCTACTGTCAAACAACACAGGTTCCTCTTCTATTGTTGTGCGGGCTAGGGCATATGCATCTTCAAAAAAATTATTTTATTTTTTGTACTATGGTAGGTTGGTCTCACGTATTCCTCCTAGTTTACAAACATATTCTTCATAAATCTTGTTTTTCCATTCAATATATATCAAATTAGTCTTCTCCTTTATGTTCAGAGTGTCGAAAGACAGAAAATATTTTATAAAACACTCATGTTCCGGTGCATACTGCGGGTAATCCCACACAATAAACCTCGATGTTTCTTGTCCTGTCCCACATACTCAGCTCCCCTTCACATATCTTCCAAATCGTCGCATGTGGCAAATCCTCCATGACGAGTTAAAAATTCCATTAACATTCGCGGTGGATCGAAGTTAAAAATTCCATTAATATTCCCGGTGGATCGAAGCATTTCTTGATTATTTCTGTAAACTTAACTGCGGGAATATAATTCTATGTCTCTCGCCCCTTCGTACACGAATCCCATCGAACTTGCCAGACCCACAGTAAAAACTTTGTCTATTCCTTGTGTGATAACCTGACAATCTTCTGTATTTCTCTCCCATACAACTTCCCCTTTTCGATCCAGGATATGGCAGTATTTTACCTTTTGTAGTACATGCAGATCCAGAGGTATTATTCCGGCTAACACATTCAGTGCCTCAGCGGAGACTGTGCAGTAACAACCGGTTATTTTTAACAGACACTGGCACTCCAGCGCTCTTAGCATCTGCTCATGTTTGATTTTTCTACCTGTTCAAACCCATACTACACAGCCATGAGTCACCACCTACCGAGGCTATTTATATATGAGTCATAAGTCATGTCGTTCAATATTATACCTCTGTATTCGTACTCTAATCATGCTGTAGAGTATTAGCTTTGTCGTTTGTGATATACTCAAGATGGTCTTTGAAGTTCAGTTTGTCGTTTATCTTATCTAGGAACTTTTGCTGAAATTTTTGAATCCGCCTCTGCCTTAGGGCCCTTGATCGGAATTGATGGGATGGTCCCTTGCTTGCTTCCGGAGAGTAAATTAGTTTTTTTCCCTCCACGTGGTCATACGCAGTTTGTACTGTTTTTTTGACAATAAATTTATATAATATTACTCCCGTATATTTGTAGTTGCGAACCACTTGTACTTATCGTCTCTTCATTTTCATTATTATATCTCTTCTATTTTTCTTATGATGGCGAAACCACATTACTTTCGATTTCAACTCGGACAATGTCAATCCCTTCTCCTGACAGACTGCAATGTACATATCCTACGACTTAACTTCCCGTTCTAGTGTACGTCGTGATGCAACTATTGCTAATTCGTGCACGTATGCTATCGCATCAATCCCTGCCCATTCCTGGCTGCCCACAAAACGCAAGCAGATAAGTCCGCTGGCTGACCCTTCAGGGCACCCGATCGTCGCCTCCTCCATAATTTTCTCACCATCGGTGTCTAACTTCATTGTTTTCCTCAGAGTAGGATTTCACCATATTAAGAAGATATTTTGGTAGTCCCTTCTGCAAAACCTCTTCTGTGATTGTTTATTTTACATCGTCAAATGCCCCCTGGATGTCCAGGGATATACACAGGCCCAATATTTTGTGTTATGTGTTAATATTTACTCCATAAATTCAACTAATGCGTCATCTAATGTACGCCCTGGCATGAAACCGTATTACCGGGTATTCATATATGCGTTCTCTTGCAAATAGTGAAGTATCCGTGACGTCAATATTTTGTCTAGTAAAATTTGCCGTAAGTCGGAATCAGAGTAAAGTGGTCGATAAGATGTTGGATTATTGGCTAGACGATCTTCCCCTTTCAGAAATAACTTAATTACACCGATCAACCAGTTACGACGATTTTAATCCATCGCATTTTGCATCATCTCTTGACTTATTCCACATAACCTGCAGCGTTATTACGACCTGTCTTTATACGTTCTGTATTATTTCATCCTTCATTATTTCCTCTACACCCCCATCGGCACATCATACGATGAAGGATCAATTCATCCATTTTTAAAATAGTTTGTAGTAGTAACCGACCTATATCATTCCATGTTTCTAAATAAGTTTCGTCGTGTCGTAAAAGCGTAGCCCATATCCCTTTACGTCCTTTTTTGTTAGTACTTATTAAGTGAGGGAGACCCCACTTAAATTTTGCAAATGATCGTCGTATAAATTCTTCCCAACTAACCTGTTTTGCATCCTGTATTTTCTGTTTGTACAACAACTTTATCCGAGTAAAATTTCGTAATGTATCAGTATAATCCTCCCAATACCTTTTTGCACGCTGAAGGGCGTGCCGGTTGCTGTTTATTTCTCACTTTCGCCGACTCTAAGTTGGAGTTCACCAATGGGTACCCTTCCTATCTGTTCTCCTTTGCTTGATACTCCGCGCACTTACGCGAAAAAGTCCCTGTTTAATGGCGTCTACTCTATCGGCAATAGTTTTATAACTTTTGCAGAGACATTTCTTGTCGTATTGTCCCTTGTTTGTCGCGTAATAGTTTCCAATCTATGATTCTGCAATTCGCCCCCGTATTCTCCTGTTCCCTATCCTGATAGTCTTTCGCGCAATCCAGACAAAAATTCTCTAGTGATCGCTACACTCCACGAGGTAATTTCAAGTGTTTTCCATTTATTCACCAGTGTTACGTCTATCACTGATTCACCCCTACTACCCATTAATGTCGTCGCCCCGTACTCAATAAATACAATCATCCTTGTGTCCAGTAAAAATTTATCGAGCGCTTTTCCCCTTTTATTGGTGCACTTGTGCCCCAACAATTTAGTGCGGGCATTAATATGTCGGGGAGGATCTCTGATTGCTTCGCAAAGCTCAGCATGTAGGCTTGCTTCGCAGTAAGATTCCCTCCTCTCCAAAATAAATACTTAAAGGTTCAATTGGAACAAGATTTATTCTATCGTCGTAATGTAGAACAATGTACCACAACAGACGGCGGAACCAGACGTAAAAAGATCAATGCGAAATTGTTCGTATAACTCACTACTGATTTCTGGCGAGTCGGTGGTCGGAGATGTCGTGTTGATTCTTGGGATGGTAGAATAGGTTTCTGGTCGTCGATAATCCAGGTTCTTGCACATAGGATTTCGACGTGACCTCGAGGAAAATCGTCAGCGTAATAATAACTTTCGTGGAGCTGGGCTTGGTGTTGAGGTAATCGGATATCGTTGTGCTCTGCTCAAGAGTTTTCAGCGTAATCAGCTGGAGTTCTTGTCCGAGGTAAACGGGTGACGATGTGACCTCGACCAAGTTCAGTGCGTAGACTCTAGTAATATGAGATTCTTGTTTGAAGTAATCGGGAGGCGATGTGACGATCTGACCTCGAACGATGCGAAGATTCAAGTAAGTAAAATTCGTTGCTACGGGTAGGGACGTAACACTATGTCGAGGTTCGTTTATTGAGAGATAAACGAAGGTTTCTGGTTGCACGCGGCACGCATTATAAATAATGTTAGGATTCTTTGGCGTTGTATGTTGACTCTCTTGTACAAAGAGTGATGTCATCATGGAAACCAGTTAATAACATGGGGGAAGTTTCATATATATGTGGGAAGTTTCTGTATATGTAGGAATGTGTCCCTACAAATATATAATAAGAGTAGAATTTCTTTTCCCCTCGTCTCTGCAAATATTTTCCGTTAACATTTTCATTCTTACTGAGTTCTGATTGGCTAAGGAAATAAAACAAGAACGGTTTTTTTTTATAAGTTGGGATATTCTTCAATTAAGTTAAGCCAAAAATTACTTAATGACTCTTCTTTAAATTTTTGTTTTAAATTAGTGTCACTTATTAAATCGATAAATCTTTTATAATCATTAGAATTGAAAATTTCTGACTAATGAGTTACGCAAAAAGAATTTCTAATCCAAGCGTCATCTTCAATATAATTAGAAAAATATTGCTACTAAGTTTCTTTCAAGCCATTTAAATGTTCTAAAAACAATTTTGAAATATCTTCACCAACCGTACAATTCAAATGTCACACATTCATTTAAAATGGTGAAACAATCAGTAATTTTTTTCAAACGAATTTATTTTATCTCTTATCTGAAAAATAGTAATTTTCTTCCCTTGTAAAAATAAGTTGAGTTCATTGCGTTTTGTAAAAATATTTGTTAGATAGGCGAGTTTTATTAATTATGCAGGATTTGTTAAAAAATCAATATAATTTTACATTTGCAAAGAATTTTGTGTTTGAAGGAACACCAACAATTCATGTCAAAGCTCACAAATCCTTAATAATGCTATGGAGTTTGATGCCCCATGAAATAAGACACAATTATTTAACAGCTCAACACATTTTTTAACCGTCTTACCAGCATCCGCGCGCGCGTCTCCACACGAACTGCATTGGTGCGACCGCTGGCGGTAGGCATCTGCCACAATGCATTGCCTCCTGACTTCTGTACGTAATAATAGTCCCGCGTGTACACTTCCCATTTAGTCGCACAAAATTTTAAATAATCTGGATTGCAGTGGTCGATATTTTACCAAATTCATCATTTTTTCTGCTTCGTCCACAACATTTGTTAAATTCATAGAATTTTTTTGTGTTACTAGTGCTTGTCTATGCAAAATACAGTGACTTTTAGTAGCTCTTGGGACTGTTTCAAGCTATATGAGCCGTAACTCCCTTTACCTTCCCTACCATAGATTGAGCACCATCAGTGCATATATCAATGCATTTCCCCAAGTTATTTGTTCTTTTTAATACAGTTGAATATATCTTCTCCTGTCTCTTTTTCGTGTAGATATGCACACATAAGTAAATATTCTTCAATATTTTTTTTTCAAATATGTATTGAACAAAAACTAGAAGTACAGCCAGTCCTGCGACATCAGTGGATTCATCTTTTTGTAAAAACAAATACGCTGCTAAGTCGTCGAATTATATTTCTCTATGTGAGAGGCTATGTCTTTGATGCGTCGTGAAATAGTATTATTTGATAGTTGTACGTACAGCAGCTATATTTTGGCTGCTTGTTCGTTAATCACACATGTCACTATGTCTTTCACGCAAGGCTTAATAAGAGTCTCTCCAATTGCATGAGAATGGGCAATGAGGTAACTCACAACAATAAGATGACTCTGTTGCACAGTTTCAGTTTGAGCCATTGTAATAATTTGAAGTTTGGATTTATTTAATGAGTCACGATGCCTCTTGAAAAAAATCACATATTTTTCTTTGCAATCAGCGTGTACCATTTCCAAGTGCGTACGAAGGTTAGCAGGTGCTAAAGAACTATTTGCGAGTGTCTTGTGGCATAAAACGCACATTGCATCGGGAGCTTCTGAATTGCCAGTAGACATAAATTCAAAATTTAAATAACTATCATCATATTTTCTTTTTGATCTGTTTGAAGGTAACACTTGTTCTTTAGTCTTAGTTTTTGAAGAAGTAGCAGTTTCAGTGGGTAATTCACTTTTCTTTCTTTTAGATAGATATTTCAGTAGCAGTAGAAACACCACTTTCTTTCTTCAAGTTCCTATCTTTAACCAAATATCCATAATTAGTTTTACAATATTTATATTCTAAAAAAAGAATTTAAAAAATGGTTTTACGTAAATATACAATAAATAATTTATTATTACTTTTACAACATTAAAATGTCTCAAACTTACTGTATTTGTGGAATTTAAAATAAACAATTCTAATATATACATATATATGTAACAGTACTAACACTGTTCACTGTTTTAAAATATTTAAAATTTCAAGAGAATCATAAAGGGCATGGAATCATCGACTTCTGAAATTTTCATAAGTTGCAATCTAACTTAGAGCGTTCGATGTCGTGCTTTATTGATGAATTTTTGATACATTTTTTATTATTAAAGCTTTCTCAGTATGCTAGGAAATAAATTAATATTCTGAGGAAAATTCCTGTTCGCGATATCATGAAGTCCTGAGAAATATGATGCGCTTAAGTATTTGTATCATGATATAACCATAACATATGTAAATGATCGCGAAGTGTTATATATTTGCGAGAAAATGTGCACTGCACTAATTAGGTTTTCAATTTTTTGTATTTTTTACGGAACACCTACTAACTTTCCACGGAACACTGGTGTTCAGCGGAACACAATTTGGGAAACCCTGCAGAAAGGAAGGCGATGGTGTTCATTGTTGTGATTTGCTTACTAACAACAAAAGCAGAAAGACAACTACTAATAAATCAGGGTTTTCTAAAGAGATAATTATTACAATGAAATGAAAATTTTAGTTAATAGTATTGACCTTTTTAGATCACTGATGTAAGGGCGACGAATTGAAGGAAGTATTTAAAGAGTACTACAACAATAAGAGTTTTATACGAAAGTAAATTAGTATATTGTCCTCCAAGTGGTCACACGCAGTTTCTACTGGTTTTTTTACAATAAATTTATTATAATATAAGTTTAAAAGAAATACTTAAGACAAGTTGGTAATATTTTACCTTTATACTCCCAGAAAATATAAATGATCTTGTTCTACACATTATCATATCTTAGAATAACACTATACATTCACTAGTATATGAGAGTTCGTTTGACTCGTTCAACGTGCAGTAAAGTTTTTCGAGTGTATCTTAACATTCTCGAAACAAATCACTTACAATAACTGAAGTACAACAACAGAATCGCAAAATCTCGAGAAAATAAGACAATTAAGAAAATTTAACCTAGAATGGACAGAGAACATTTACGAGCTTAGCTTACCCTAGCAACAGGCTAGCCACCTTTCAAGGTCAGCCAAAGTCCGAGATGTATGTATGTATGTATGTATGTATACATCATCATCATATATTACATTAAACACCAACACCGCTACACTCATGCAGAGCATATTGTTAGACGTGTTTTGAGTATTAAACACTGTTACGCAGGTCACGTGAGAACATTGATATCATCTCATTTAACAATGTACGCGCGTAATTGTGTCTTGGTTGGTGAATGGTTTTATTAATACACTGGTAATAATCCACAAGAATCGACGAAATGCTTCGGTCTCTGTTAGCATAATCGTTTAAAAAAGTGCGCCCGGCAAGTTTAGAGTTGCAGATTCGTATCCTTCATAGAAATTCGCCCAAAATGTTAGTAAAAAGTTACGTCTCCAAAATACGATGATTTAGGAAGACTTATACGATAATTCTGATTTGAAGACGTGGGAACAAAGGAGTATCGGTCACTAACGAACGTTATTGCGTGTACATCGTCCAGAGAGTACAGCGCAGGAATAGTGGGAGCACAGATTACACAGGCTACGTGCGGGAGGCCGTTACAATAACGACACGTTCACACGATAAGCTAGAATTACTTCAATTTCTTTTTAGATTATTATTTTTGTAGCTAGAGTTATCTTGTGTTCTGCAAAGTGTTAACACACCAGTCCTTATAAAATCACTTCCCTGAGGCACCCCGGTGCTGATACTGTACATTAATATTTTCCCCATGAAAACAAAGAAAATTTTGATTTAAAAGATAACTGACGCAGATTGTACGCAGAAAGGACGGAGGAAGGATATAGCGAAATTTGCATAAAAGAATATCACGATTAAATTTATCCAAATCAAGACAACTTAAAGTGACAGGAAGTAAACATTTAAAATTGATGTGGATGAAATTTGACAAAAACTAGAGCATGAGGACGAAATATCCTCTTTGAAGCAAAATAATTTGTACTTATAATTCTGTGATCGAGTATAAATAAATTTCATTATCAATTAACTTCTTTCGAACAGAAAGAATAGATGATTGCTTTCAGAATACTTAGAGTATTTATAAGATTTAGCAAGAAGAAGAATTTCCAGAAATTATTTTCTCAATTTTCCAGAAAGTTGGAAAATATATAGTAAAACGCAAGAGTTGAAAATGCTAGAAAGGGTATGAGCGAATATTTATGAAGAGAGAGAGGTTTTCAATAGACAACTTAGGGTCCCACCAGGACCAGAGCAACTTTTCGAGGATTAGATTATCGAATAAATTTTAAAATTTCATTAATAAAGTTGTCAAGTCAATATCTTTATGCAAAGGAAAAGTATCAAAAGATGGTGTACTGATGAGTAAACGAGAAGGTGGTCTCACCATCCGAGGCAATTCCCAATACCGTCGATGATGTGGCAACGAAGAAACAAGATTGCATCAAAGCCTACTTTGCGGCGGGGCTTCATAGACAGCGATGCGTTGTACCTTTGACAACCTACACGAAAATTTCGAAACAATTGATTTTCGTCCCATCAGAATATTATTCTGGTTGCTTCATTAAAAATCCTTCCTCAACATCTCCAAACAGGAACGCAGTAGAGACATCAAACTGCCGAAGAATCATCTTTTTCACAACTGCGGTGAAAAACAGCGATCGAATCACTTCAAGACGTGCAACTGCTCTGAAAGAGTCTGCGTAGTCAACACCGGGTCGTTGAGCGCATCCCAATCTTGCTCGATACTTGTTAGTACTTTCATCAGGATTACGCTTGATTCGAAAGACCCACTTATTATTTATGACCTTCTTTCCCGAAGGAAGATTCGTCAATTACCATGCATCTTTTTATGCAAAGANATTCCACTCAACGCTATTCTCACCTGAAATTGCTTCATTGAAGGTATTCGGCTCACCTTCTGTCAGAAGCACTTCTGCAAAGTTGGAAGTAACGTAGCCTTCTAGCCAACTGGGACGTTTTCTCTCCCTAGACGACTGCCGTGATCTCTCAGATTGGTTGTCAGGCTGCGCCTCTGATTCTGAATCGTTGCTATAATCCTCATCTGAATTGTTCGTTTCAATTCTAGGGACTTCGATAACCTTCTCCTCTTCAAGATACTTCTGTTCTTCGATGATTCCGTCTTCTCTGATTAGCCAGGCAATTTTCTCATCACATTTGTCCACTTTCTCAAGAAAAACATCTCGCGAGACGACAACATCTCTTTTCCCAGGAAAGTAGATTCGATAACGTTCATCGCTGTCATATCCAACAAAATAGCCAACCATCACCTTTTGATCCATTTTGCGTCTCTTCTGCGCTGGAAGATGAACGTAGCATTTTGAGCTTACAATACGCAGATGTTTGATCCTAGACTTCTGACCAAGCCAGAGTTCACATGGCGTCTTGTCAGCAACTGACGATTTCCCGACTCGATTGAGAATGTAGCCTGCAGTAATGACAAGCTCAGCCCAGATAGCTGTGGGAAGAGTGACGTCAGGATTTGAATATTTGAAGGTACGAGCCATTTCAACGATTTTTCGATTTTCGCGCTCGACAGCTTCATTCTGATCNGGTTTACGCCGTACTCCTTCAGAACTCCATGTACGTCGCTGATATCGAACTCACCGCCGTTGTCGCTGACAAACTCCTCGACGTTGTGACCAAGCGTGCGAGCTTTTGCCAAATTTCACGTCATTCATGTGCTTGCTTCTTAATAAAAGTCAGTCAAATTTCAACTAGTTTTATTCGCTCTGCAACTAAAAATTCAGCAAAAATTTCATTTTAACCTTCTAAAGCTCGGAACAATAAAAAAATTACACCATCCTTGATGTGGCAATCACCAATTATCTTTCCTTTATTTATTTGATTATTTAAATCATATGCAGATCATGCATAATGGAAAATGTTGTGTT
>NNCF01132411.1:39152-54033 GCA_002313205.1 Laupala kohalensis | reverse complement strand
TTTTTGAATCCGCCTCTGCCTTAGGGCCCTTGATCGGAATTGATGGGATGGTCCCTTGCTTGCTTCCGGAGAGTAAATTAGTTTTTTTTCCCCTCCACGTGGTCATACGCAGTTTGTACTGTTTTTTGACAATAAATTTATTATTATTATTATTATTAATTACAATTCAATAAGAACCTTTCTCAATGCTTTTGTGTGTGTGCGTGTGAATTGGTAGAAAATGTAATAAAAAGATATATTAAAATGTCTAACTGAGTATCCAGTTTTAAAACCTAAAATGACTTTTATGTATCCAACTAGGTCTAAAGAAATAATAACTAATATATTTCAATAATAACTTAAATAAAGGACAAAGAAGGAGATGTTGACTATATTGATTTGAAAATGTTGAAGACAATAGACTACATTACTAAGCCCTTAGATTACACTTTTAATCCATAAATCTTATCTGTAGACTTATCTTACTTATGTTTAATACAGCTAAAACTTTTGAGAAGTATTTACAATTTTCTCAATCAAATCTAAATATTTTTCAAATAATAATTAGGTTTAAATAAAAAAATATTAGGATCAAATGTGGTCTAAATGTAATTCCTAACTAACTACTTCTTAAAATCAAGACATAAATAAATCAATTTATTTATGTAGCATTCTTGGACTTATTTAAAGCTTTCGATACTGTTAATCATGAACTGTTTCTAAAGAAACACTATCGATATCAACTATTAATATTCCATTCGATGTGCAAATATATTAAAGACAATCAAAATATGATAAAAAACTGTATTTTCTTGATCACTTTATGGTTAAAGTCACATATTCACAGTGGTTGAGGACAAAAACGTTTTGAGGCCAAGACTCCAGCCTCTTCAGGTTCATTCCCTTCCATCATGTTTCACTACTGCACATATCAAGTGTTGAAATGCCAGTAACAAAATGTTGTGAAATTGACATTTAAAAACATTGATTTGGTAAGTTTATATTAAAATTCTAAAACTGCCATATAAATTAATCGACATCATTACTATCAAACAGTACGTCTTTACATTCTGATGTTAGAGTGTAGCTGTGATAGATGAAAAATTTACTCTCCATAAACTAATTTACTCTCCAGAAGCAAGCAAGAGACCATTCAATCAATTCTGATTCCTATGGCAGAGGAGGATTTATTATTTCTGCGCAGCTGGAAAAAATTATGACATGTGTCCCCCTAAATCGAGAACATATGGTTAACTGCTTGTTATAATACCTATAGAATATTAACAGATTTTATTTTTAACGGATTATAAAGGAACAGTTACTTAACTAATATCTTTTTTTATTAATGTTTTTTTCCCATATAAATAATAACAATAAAAATCACTAAAAATTTGAGATTAATAACAAGAATAGTATTAATGATACTGCTACCCCGNATTATGACATGTGTCCCCCTAAATCGAGAACATATGGTTAACTGCTTGTTATAATACCTATAGAATATTAACAGATTTTATTTTTAACAGATTATAAAGGAACAGTTACTTAACTAATATCTTTTTTTATTAATGTTTTTTTTCATATAAATAATAACAATAAAAATCACTAAAAATTTGAGATTAATAACAAGAATAGTATTAATGATACTGCTACCCCGAATGGTCTTGGAACAAGCCTATATATAAATCTTGGAACAAGCCTGTATATAAATCTGCTTCTACCTGGAGGAAGAATAGAGGAAAACTTGGGTCAGCATTATGAGATAAATAGATAATGTACCCAACCATGTCCAGGTTGAGTGTGTTTCCTTAACTCCTTGTCTTGAAGGAGTTGGAGATGTAGGATGATATGATGGCTCTTATGATACTGGGGGGAATTACAAGGGTGACTGATGCCCTTCCCAACACCTCCCAGATGCAGGTGATACACAAATGACATGAAGGTGNGATAATGTACCCAACCATGTCCAGGTTGAGTGTGTTTCCTTAACTCCTTGTCTTGAAGGAGTTGGAGATGGAGGATGATATGATGGCTCTTATGATATTGGGGGGAATTACAAGGGTGACTAAAGCCCTTCCCAACACCTCCCAGAGGCAGGTGATACACAAATGACATGAAAGCGAATGATCAAGAGTGATGTCATGTTGGAATGAAAGGCAGAGAACAAAGGAATAACCCAGAAAACCTTCTGTGAACCCGCTTCATCCACCACTGTGAATTCTACTTGGATATTACAGTGTTCGAACCAGCGTCAACCAAGGTGGAAGGTGAGTATACCAGGCTCTATGAGTGCACATGAAAAAAACAAAAAAAAAACGAATGATAAGAAATGATAACAACATGCATAAAAATAATTCTTGTAAGAAACTTAATTTGATAAAATTTTAGTACTAAAAGTACAATTGTAATTGAATGATAAAGTATAAAAGAAAGAAATATTATCCTCTAGATTAAATTATAAACTTAAATACATACGTTGCACTTTTTTCAATGTAAATTTAAAAATACATTATTTGTGGGAAATCAAAACTTGTTTTATCTTCCTTTATTACAGTCAACATACATTATAAAGCAATGTTGAAGTAGAAAACCTTAAACTGCCGGTTTGAAGAGATTCAATTTAATTTTTTCTATCTTTGGGAATGGAATAATGTAAAACCATTTCAGAAAAATGATAGTCCTATTGTAAGTTTTGTGTTCGTGAACAAGACAGTTTCAAACAATGCATGGGTAGAACATTTGTAATTCAGTCTTAACAAATACAACTGGGGTAGAGATTACGCTAGAAGATTGAGAAATGACATAGACGCTGTGTTGTTATTTTACGAGATGATTTGAGTAAAACAAACGAGATGTAGGTACATGAAACGAATGGTTTTGGGTTATGAGTTGGTAGAACTTTTCGATAACGTACGTATACTCGAAATCATGTTTCTTTGCTTAGAGAAATTTAACCTAAGACAAAAAATCATGAACGGAAATGCACTGTGTTCATTAGTTTGTTGTATATTAATCACAGTGAATTATTTTGTTGTCCTCAACGTGGACATAGGTAGTTTGCAACAGCTCTCTTGACAATAAATTATTATTATATTTCTTTATTTAACGTCAGTCTAATTGGCTTGAGGTTAGTATAGAGCTTGTGCCCAGCGTAGCCAACGCTTTTACTTCACCATCGTCCATAAGAGTAATAATATTTGTACATCGCGTTATGTTGGCAGGACATTCGAATTTCTGAAAACTTAAATCCATCGCCATCCTCGGACACCAATTCAATTCACGTGCTCTTGTGGTGCAATTCTGTTCTTTCTCCATCGAGCGTGTGGAACGAATATTACTTTCTGTCAGTTTGTATTGTTATGATATTGATTGTATTTCCATACAGCGAATATTCGCTTTTGTGACTACTATAAATATTTATTTGGATGTAACTTGAATTCGTAGAAGTTGGCAATTCGTGTTAGGTAGCCGTATCGCATAATTTTCGACAAAGTTATATGGCGTGGAGAATAATTTGGTCTTTTTTCATTACTTGTATACTTAGTATGAGTGATTGCACTCTCGGCGTTCCTTGACATTTTGTAGTTTCCTTCTCTTTGCCGAGAGTAGCGGAAAAACACTGGGTGCTTTTCATTCGCCGTAGTAGGCTACCATAGTTAACCATAGTCGCCGAAACGTGCTTTTCATTCGGCGTCGTAGTTAGCCATGGTTGACTGTCTCGTATTACGCCTGGGAGATTGGTAGAAGGGTAGTAACGCGGGGTAAGGTGTAAAAGAGATATATCGAAGAATCAAATGAATCAAAGTCCTAGTGCGCTGTGACGGATATGTATTTCGAAACATTATAAATATAACTACATTAACTTTATTGTCGAAAAAACAGTTACAAACTGCGCATGACCTCGTGGGGGTTAGTAAATTAAGTACATTATAAAATTTACTGTTGTTATTAATAACAGTGTTATTACGCAATAAATTATTGTATAAGAGAAATGTTTCCCTATAGTATATAGGATGAGTAGGATAGAAATGAGAAAACAAATAAAAATATATTATTTACTTTTATTTTATAAACAATAATTTACAAAAAATTATTTTCATCAATCCACGAATTATATTTCGCATCGAATCCCAACCATTTGACATAGCGAAGGGGTCCCTTTTTGCAAAGGATCTTCTCCACCAGAAAGTCCTTTGGACAACTTGTGGACTGCAATTCCTCTCGGTAAAAACGTCCAGCGATGGCTTCTCCGTGCTCATCTACGAGGGAGTACGTCACAGGATTCGAGAGGTGCACGCGAACAATCTTGAAAAGTTCCGTCTTCCACGAGGGTTCATAACCTTTCTGAAAGTGAAATTTGTATTTACTGATACGTACGAAATCACCGACACGAAGCGTTTGTTTGTTTTGTCCTACGATCTAGTCTCTTGACACGTGCATATACTGTCTTCATGAGTCGATCATCCTTGACATCCTTCGGCGGCAACCCTGTCGTGCGATGCTTCGAAGCGTTGTAGTCACGGAGAAGAGTGGGGAGCATGCGCAACCAGTGATGTGAACCTTCAACGGAGAAACGACGTCACATGCGCGCTTTCAAGGTGCGATTGAAACGTTCCACAACGCAGGCTTTCATGGTGGAGAAGGTGGAGTAATGACGACTACCTTTCTCCCGCAACCACCTCGCAAAGGCGGAATTGTAGAACTCTGTACCGTGATCCGTTTGTAAAAGTTTGGGTTTGCGTTTTTAGGAGAGGATGTGTTGGAACGCTTTCTTGATATCATTACTCTTCACCGGTTCAGCCCATGCGTATTTCGAGTAGACATCGATGACTGTCAAAATGTAACGCAAACCTCTAATCTTCTTGGCGTACGCTTGCATATTCACAAAATCCGACTGCCAGAGATCGTCCAATCCTTTGGTGAGTACGCGACGTCTGGGATAGCGTTTGCGAGCCGGCGCGTGGAGTTCTCGCTCAGTGCCGCTCCGCACATCATCGCGTTGTCTTTTTCATTGTATGAGTCCGGCCGCACGGAGTTCGTTTTCAATTTCCAAAATTTCTCCATTGTGACCGCTGTGCCCTGTCAAATGCGAGGCGCGTAAAAGACGTAAACGCTCCTCAAGCGTTTTCGGATCACGCCAGTAGGTGTAGATGGTAGGTGTCACAAAACGAAGACCTTTACCTTTCTTTTTCCTCTTCTACTAGGAGCGAGTAACATTTTCGGAGGGAGTGACACCTTCCATCGCATCCAGGACGATTTTATACTTGTCGCGTAACAGAGCGTTGAGAGGACTGCGAGAGTTGTAATTTTTTCGATAAGCGTCTGTCTCTTGTAAGAGGCGTTTGTAGTCGGCAGTATCAAAGTCGTTCACCTGACGCATATCGGGGTTTATTGAAAACAGGAGTTCTTGGACACCGAGTGTCAGTTTATATGTTTCACCACACACCTCGAATGTACCATCGCCATTGGGCGTCATACGTGTATTTCCCACATACAACTCGCAGTCCACGATATACGGTCCGTACATAGTATCCGTGCGTCCCGAAATGATATTCATCCATAGGAGGTTCCACAGACTCTTCCGAGGAGATGATCCGAGAATAGCCACCTCCCTCTTCTCCTCCTTCTCCAACTCCTCATCCTCTGTCTCCTCCTCCACCTCTTCAAACTGTTCGCGTTTATACGGACGGTAGGAGGAGGTGGAGGGTTGTGGTGAGGTGAAAGAAGATTTTGCTTCTTCTTCCCCATCAGGTGAGGCGGCGGCGGCGGTGGTGTGGGAAAGGGTGACATCTGTTTTCTGTCCTCCCTTCTCATTAGACTTCTCTACAAATTCCGGCAAATAGATACCCAACAACCTACTGCGATCAACCTCCATGAGCGCTTGCAGTTTTATGCGAATATTCTCACGCACCCGATCAATTTCATCTTCTAACGCGAGAGCTGGAGATGTGAAGACAGTGGCGGTCTCCATATTCTCCATGCTAGCCTCGAGTTGTGCTTCGCTCGCGGGTGTAGCATTGCCTGCTTCTCCACGATTTCCTCTTCGTCTTCTCGCTCCATTCTTTCTATAGGAAGGTCGTACCATTTTACCACTCAACTTTGATTTCACTTTCATGACAGCGTCGGTGGCCAACACAGCTGCACGTTCACCAACACCGGCATCGCCGGAGGTCACACGCTCCCACGCACGTCTCGCGAGGGCCTCGTCCGCTTTCTTGCGCTCCTCCCCTCCCTCCAAATCACTCCAAAGGCGTCACCCATACATCTCACTGTTGGCTTCTAACGAATCAATCTGTCTACATCCTCCTGTGTTTTCATGATCTTCGTATATCTAGAGAAAAACAAAGAAACAAAACTATAGATGAAGTGTCACACATGTTTTTAAACAAAATAGTCTATAGAAAACAAACTGCGTTTAGAAACATTGTTCGCCTCAACGAGAATTGCTTTTTTCCAAACTTTGTATCAAGCAGCTTCTACCTTAGAGCTTTAAAACATTCAGCACCAGGCAGTTCCGCAATTTTGACGAGTGGCACATCGTTATATGCCATGACATCTTGTTTCAATTGTCCATGTGTTAAAAAGCAAATATAATGAACGCATGATGTTATAATAAAGAAATTGCGTGTACACACTTTATTGTCCCACACTCTTCTTCTTCGTCTGTAACATTCTCCTGCTCAGCACGTGATGCCTCTTCTTGCAGTCTAAATGAAACAAAAAGAATATACACATCGCTCTACTGTGACACCACAACATATGAGAAATTAAAAAACCCATTGTCACAGTCTGCTGCTAACGTTGCATTTTTTGTATAGTGGTTCCTATGTGGAGGGATTCACAGCACTCTCACCCAAAGATGATACAATCGCCCTCGACTTATTCTCCTTCCCCTGTTCTTCTTAAATACTAGAAATCAATGATGAATCAAATGTATCATTACAAACGACTCTCTTTATAATCGCAAGTTACTCGTAGAAAGAAAATAAAACGTATACTATATTTTTCGTGTTCACTCCTTTTAATGTACCATCGAGCTCTTTGTCCTTAATTTCTATGCGTTCCATTTCGTTTGCAAGTGTACAAGGGGTAGGAGGAGGAGGGGATGCGGGAGAATCCATCTCTTCTTCACTCGAACTAATGCATACAACCTCCATTGGTTTACTGTAATACGGAACGCAATGCATATAAAAATGAACGATGTTACTAAAGACCACTACTTACGTATATTGCGAATTTTCTCGGTTCTCTATGCCGACCAGCGTGTGTGTAGAAGTTGGTGTTTGACTGCTGCACTGTGTTTCTGCTTGGGTTTATATACGCGTTTCGTGTGCCACCTGCATGCAATTACCGCACGTGTGAGCGAACGAAACACGCGTAAACGATTCATGACCTCACAGCTATTGCTGTGGGTCAGCGACAGAATATTTATTCTCGTTTTGAAACGAAGCATTTGCACGTGCGCAAACGAAACACGTGAGAACGCTGTGTCGTCTCATTTGCTGTGTGTCGACACCGGAGTATTTTATTCTCGCAATGAAACGAAGTATTTGCGATGTGACAACCGAGATGTATATGTCTTATGATACTCATCATTGGAGACACATGTGTATTGCTACGAATGTATGTTCGCTGAGAACACACGTGCGGTTGCTTCGTGACTAGCGAAGAGACGACACACCCGCACATTATGAGATGCAGGCAATTACAACTTCCAGCCGTTGATTACGACGCCTCAGTTTCATTATAACGAAGAGCAGACACGCCCATATGGTGCGTCTTGCAGATGCACGAGCTCATCTTATTCTCGTGCGAACATGTATATTTCGATGGTGTGATGTCCACATGTGTTTCTTTTCTTACATCAAGAGTGGGGATGCGGGTATTAAAGTTTGCTGCAGATCGCTCCTGAGCTCAGTGCATTGTGAGTTTTCAACATGAACAGAGAAGGTGGTAGGGCAACGTACGCGGAGAATCATGGTGGACATGGATAGTGGAAGGTGAATTTTTTTAAACATTCTATCTTTCATCACCCCATGCTTCAAACATGTTATTATTCTGTTTTTAGAACATTTTGGAGAGGTGGTAGAGGCGGAGGGGATGTCCCCAATGCTGATCCAATGGTTACATGCATGTTGCTGAGTCTATTTCATTTTTGCTCACAATGAATAAAATACTGTGACATATAGATTTCATCGTGTCTTTAAAGATAGTTAAATTTGCATTTAACATCACATCCTCTCTTCATTAAACAAAATGCTTGCTCGTGTTTTCTTTGCCCATCTATAGAGACACAGTAAAACCTATATGATGGTGTGATTGAATCCATATACAACAATAATATATTATTATTTATAAATAATTTTATTTTAAAAAAATTTGTTAATAAAATAATATTTTTTGATAACGGTTATGAAAAATATTTGTTTTTAGAAGACGGAGAGGCATTACCCGTCATCGATAACAACGATGTGGTTGTATCAACTCATGTCTACACTCCATTTAACACAACTTTCTTTGACGATGCGTGTGATCGATATACATCGTTTCGAAGCGCAAAATCCAAATTATTCCTTTCACGTCCGTCAACTTGTGTGGTCCGCATCACAGAGTGCGTTGGTGGTACACCATATTTATTATACGCAAGCGGTGAAGTAATATCACGTCAATCTCTTACTGTATCAAGAGATTACTGCTGGATAAAAGATGTAGGGAGATTATTTGACAGTCAATTGTTTATTTCCTCAATTCCCCTCCCACACACTACATCAAGTACCTTAAAATTTAAGCTGGTAGTCTTTTTTAAACGTTGTATTAGTTATTATATATACAAATATAACATAATGATACCCGTTACACGAAATAAATCATGGTGGAAAGTACGTCAAGTCACCACTAACAGCATTTTTTAAAATTGTGTTTTAAGTAAATCAGATATACCACAAAAATTCTACAAATTTAAAGATTGATAAAATTAAATCGAAGAAGGGAAAAGCAAAAAACAAGTTGAAAATGTCATAGAACTGGCAGTATATAAGAGATGCGATCGTTTGCCTCCTGATCAGTTATCCTTTGCAAGAGTTTTAGAACCATTGTATGTGATTATGCCTCGTGCTTGCTCCCTTTGTGTTGTGGCAACTTATGGAGTCTCTCCACGAGCTGAAACTATGGGCCGACGTGGTAACCGTCATGACGGGGGAATTGCGAATACCCCAGTTGCAATCAATTAATTATATGGTATAATCATTTAATCCAAGCGATTATAAGTCTGGAACGAAGGTTCGTACTTTTTTCATTACTTCACAAGCAAATGCATGAACCAATTGCCTCATATTAAATATTCTCATTCTAGGACTATTATTTAAAAAAATAATATTGATACTTTAAATCAGCTATTCAAAATAAGATCACACTCTATTTAATTTCTGCCTCTGGAACAGTTTTACTCTAGTTATGCGACGATATCGGGCACAAATTGATGGGCACTTTTAAACTACTGTTCATTTAACAATTTCATTTAGTGTCTTTTCATAATAATTGTTTTATCCTTACGAAGGTTCGTTTTCTGGAGAAGGGGAGATGTCCTACAATTCTTGGTCCATCCCTCTCGGCTGTAGGACGGCAACTTCTGGCTCCAAATACCCCTGATGCCAGATGGCAATGTGTTTCAATTTTGGCGCGCTATGTGAGTAGTATGTTAACGTCGATTTGAGAACAAGAAACAGGAAGTGACCTGATCACTTCCGGGAAGCGACCACATCCGTTTCCTGTCCCCATCGGCGTACGACTTGGCATGTTGCTGTTATGCGGGTTGCGTTTCGTTGGTGTACGGCTTGTGTTATGCGGCTTTGTTGTTATGGGGATTGCGTTGTATGATAAACAATGCGGGATAAGAGCGCATGTGGTCAGGAGAAGAAAAACAGGAAGTGGGGCAATAGAGGCAGCGTGAGGTTGATAAGGGCACAGTTGGTTCGAGCACAGAAACAGTAAGTGCGCCATGGAGGTGGTGTGAGGTTGACAAGAGCACTGTCATTATTGAGCCAGAAACAGGAATTGGATAATGAGGGTGGTGTGAAAAATGCTGTTTTGTGATAAGAGCACCATCGGTTTGAGCACAGAAACAGGAAGTAGGGCAATGGGGGTGGTATGTGGCTGTTAAGAGCGCTATGCAAACACTAACCTCATTTTCGGCGGACACCAATCGTCGTAGACGACGATCTATCTCCTACGACGACCTAAAACACACTGCGGTCTATAGGTGAACTAATGCTGTATAACATGGTCCCCCCATCCTAGTCGAGAGTGATACCATACTCCGTCCCCTCATTCCCTCTGCCCACCAAGATGAAAACAAGTCTGAACATGCTTGCCGAGGCTAACCAAGGTATTGCATAACATTTTTTGCAAAAACATGAAAACAAATCTGAACATTTTTTACAACGCAATAGTGTGACTCAGACGGTGGACGCATAGGATACGTCAGCCGTCATGAGTCACAATTTTACTTGAGGCTCTAGGGTTCAACTCCCTGTTTGGATTAGATTTTTTCTATAAGAATAGATGTAACAAGTTTTAACAGGTTGCATACAGCAATGAATAAATAAATAAAATAACAATTTCAAAAAAAATTAAATAATCTTTTTATTTCAATCAAATTTTTTTGTTTTTAATTCTACATAGGTTACAGGAAAATGTTGGTTAAGATAATGAAGTGTTACAACATCTTGATTATTTTGAGGATCAGCAACATTGATAAGTTTTGCATTCTGACAGTTAAGCGCTTCTTCTTCATGCATGGAACGGTTTAAACTTTGCCCTCTTAATTTTCTCAATTGTGAATGGAGTAGCTCTCGAAACGTATGTTCAAAGCTTTGAATCTTTCATCGAAATAGCTTTTATTGATAGCATCTGTTTTTTTGTGGGGTCTTCCTAGATGACGTAGTGTCTTGTTTTCGAAAGAAAGATGTCCCTTCTTGGTGACGTGAATGTGAATGTCAGCTACTTCCCCTTTTTTGAGACCACGTTCTAAATACGCTCTGTTAACTGCATCGTGATCATGTAGAGAAAAATTCTACTGTCTTTTGTATTCAACGGTCTTTTGCATCAAACGCTCGTTCTTCAGAAGAAGATAATAAGCAACGATCCTCGATCGAAACAACACGTCGTGCAATTTCTTCAAGACCAGCAAGACGAAGAATCAACGAAGAGTGTTTGATTTCTTTTAGAGTTGTGTATTTTGTCCTTTAGCGTATATATGCTTTGCTAGTTCGATGAATTGTTTGTCAATACATTCAAACCGATGATGCAATGTCTCAATTAACTCATGATGTAATGTGTTAATATGCTTGCTGTTCCACAGTCGAGGTAACAAAATGCCTAGTGGCAACATGTTCGCTTTCATCATCATGAACACTATGAAGCACGGTTTTTCTTTCTTCCAGATCTTTTCTCACACTACACAATGAATCACGCATAAATTATAGTTCTTCCTTTAAAGCATCGTCTCGCTTAAGTGCATCATCTTTAGAGGAGAAAGTTTGTGAAAGATATGCAATTCGGTTGTTTTTCCTGCGTCAGATGTTGGTACACTTCTTGAATACGATTGTGTGGTATGCATACCACAAATCATGATTGCCGCCTTCGCGGCAAAAATCGGGGCAACTCGGGCCGCCCCGGTCAACGTCGGGTCAAGCGAGAGCTAGCAGGGAAGGAGCCCCTCCTTCCCCACCATGCGACCTGCGCGGGCGGCTCTCCGAGCAGGCCACCGCCACCGCCGCCATCCGGACGGCGGTTCGCCGCCACCACCACATCCAGGGCGATGAGTATATAAGGGCTGGGGCACGGTACAACAAGAGAAGAGAGAAGCGGAGTGAGCTGAGCTAATTACGAAGTTACCGCGATCTACAACCTTTCTACGACGACGACCACGCTGCTATCGACATTGGATCTCTCTCACTGAACACTGGAATACTAGACTGCTAGAACTTTTGGAAGATGACACGGCTACGCTTTTGGTACTTTCTGTAGTCCGCAAAGCTCGGACAAGATTGTTCACTTGTAACAATTACTGCAGTAAACCATTTGTTGAGTTTACACTTGTACTTGTTGATTCGTTCCCTGGCGGGACACAACAGATTGTCAATATAGTCTTTCATAGATGTTTGCGTGTTGCAAGCCATGTTGCAACTGCTATGATGCATTGATAAGTATGGGTTTTTAATCTTTCTCCTTGAAAAGCAAAACAAAAAACATGGGGTCGTGTGTTTTACTTCCTATGGTTAACAAAACCATCTATATAAACATGTTTCTATATAAAGCGTTCACATTAATCATTGTGCAGCAGTAGAGAGACGTATACGTATTTTTGTTTTCCCTGTCATAGAAAACATGTATTGTTCTGTCATAGAAAACATGTCAACAGTAGAAGATTTAAGAGACGCACGATTACATAAAATTAGGAATTTTGATGTAACATACCAAAGAAAGGATCTCTTGCGTTATACGTAAGTAGATTGTTTTTTTGTAAGAATGTTATTGAGACTCGTTCTTCTCTGTTTCATTTTTTTTGCTTTTATGTTTTTTCTTTGACTCTTTTTTTAGACATGCCTTCGTAGACATGCAAGGGTTTGTGAAAAACAAACGATTTATATTGAAAAGCATAACGATTTTGAATTGCGATGACGATGGCGGAGGAGAAATATCTACACTCCATTTCAAAGCACCCGATGCATTTGACATGCTGAATGCTAAGGATATACTAACAGCGAGATGGTTGAAAGACAATCATTATAACTTGGATTGGACGCATAAAAGCGACTGCATCCCATATCGCTTTTTGAAGGTGATATTGAGAGAGAAATAAAAAACAATCACGTTGATATGGATCAAAGGAGTACAAAAAAATGAAGTGGTTTATTATCTATTGCTAGAGATGCAGAAATTGAAAATTTGGATGATTATGTTTGTCCAAAACTTTCAGAGTGAGTGCATTGCTTTGAACAATCCATAAAGTGGGAACATTGTACAGATTTGGATGAGTGAACGCAATGTGTTGTCTATGCTGTATTGGATGATGAAAAATAAACAAAACTATTCGCAAAACATGATGGAAAAATATATAATCATAGAAAAAAGCAATAAAATGTAAAAACAATTTAGTCAATAAAAAGTGTTTAAATTTTTTTCTTTCTCTCTTTCCTTCTTTCCTACTCTTTCGAGAAAAAGGATGTGGAATAGGTGGAGAAGAGAAACAAAAAACAAAAACAGTTCACATGTTTATTTCATTTTTTAATTGTTTACACATGAATCATTTAATTCATCTTGTTTCTCTTTCTTTTGTGTCAAACACATGTAAAGCATACATGCCTCTTCTCCTACACGCTGAGCTCTCCAGTCCTTCATCTTTCCATATGTTATAACAACATCCTGTAGTACAGTGTCGTAACAAATAAATAAAATAAGACTATTCATATTCACAATGATTGTTGGCCTATTTAACCCATCTAACCATCCTTTGTGTCGTCTACTCTTGAAAAACATGCGAGGATAATGTAGGAGTAGTCGTAGCTTCCATTCTATCACATCACGATGCGTACACATCGCGATTGCATCACGACACATTTCAGAAGAAAGATGAAGGGGAATCATAAAACAATTCCATGCAGCGGCTGCTGCTGCTCTNTCTCACACTCGTGTCCATCGCTTTTGCTACCTGTCTCTTATACACATCTAGATGTGTATAAGAGACATCTGTATAGGCGAGCGTTTTAACCATCAAAGCGTTTACCTTCTCACACCAATAGCCACCGAGCACTAAGACGACAACGCTATCGAGTTATATCACATCTGCATTGAACACATCACGCAGTAGTGTTGAGGAATATGATCCTCCCCCTCGACGTGATGATTCAGTGTTGCATGTTTGTGATAAGATTCTTCTTCTTTTATGTTTATCATCCCGATCATCTCGATCCACGATGGTCGACACATCCATACCGGAATGGTGGTGGTAGTGGTGGTGGTGATCGGTGCCGGTGATAGGGGGATCCGTCGTCGTCGTCCTTCCTTCTCCATGCTAAAACTAACAGAAAAAAGCATGGGATCATCGTTTTATAGCGAAATATTCTTTTCATGTATCCAAACGTTATGATTCACATCGAAACCCAACCATTTGACATAGCGAAGAGGACCTTTTTTGCGAAGCACTTTCTCCATGAAAAGGTCCTTAGGGTAGCATGTAGATTGAAGCTTTTCATGATAGAAGCGTCCAGCAATGGCTTATCCATGCTCATCTTGGAGGGATTACGTCACAGGATTCGAGAGATACACTTTGACAATTTTGAAAAGTTACTTCGTCCACGAGGGTATATAGCTTTTCTGAAAGTGGTACTTGTATTTGCTAATGCGAACGCGATAGCCTATGCAACAAGCGACAATGCCGTTTGTCGAATGTCTTGACACGAGCATAGACGGCATGCATGGGTCTGTCTTGCACGTCTTTCGGCGCCATACCGATCGTACAACGATTTCGCGTATTGTACTCATGCAAAAGACCGGTCAGCATGATCAACAAATGATATGTCCCTTCCGCGGAGAAATGATGCCACGTGTTCGCTTTTAACGTGCGGTTGAAACGTTTTACCACACACGCTTTCATAGTAGAGTAGGTGGAGTAATGGTGAATACCTATACTCTTCAACCACGATGTCATTAGGCTATTGTAGAATTATGTACCGTGATCCGTCTGGAGAAGTGTCGGTGTGCGTTTTGAAGAGGAGAGGATGTGTTGAACCACCTTCTTGACAGCCGCTCCCGTCTTATGCTTCACCGGTTCTGCCCATGCGAATTTGGAATAGACATCAATCACCGTCAAAATGTAGCGCGTATCTTTATTACTTCCGGC
>NNCF01132411.1:0-29542 GCA_002313205.1 Laupala kohalensis | reverse complement strand
TTTTGCCGATGAGGAGAAACTCGCAACTCACGTGTCCGTGTGTCACAGCTGCACTGGAAATATATCTTCGCGTATCGTTTTCCCTTCGGGTGATGATGTCATCATGCGATTTAAAAATTATTCGCATCAGCAACGTATGCCGTTCGCAGTCTATGTTGATTTTGAAGCGTTTACGGAACCCCTTGCAACATGTCAACCGCCCATAGACGCTTCCTATTCTATGACCTATCAAAAGCATACGGCGTTTGCTGCCGGACTCAACATTGTCTCTTCTTTCGATGTGTCACGCAATCGTTACATCTCCTTCCGCAGACGCGTTGTGTCTATTCCTTTCTTGAAGGAGCTCAAAACACTTGCATGTCACTATGCAAAACTCCTCAAACATCCTGTAGCGCTCGTCATGGACGATCACAATGAGATGTGTTTTCAGAATGCGTCAGAATGCTACATTTGTGGGGGATCCTTTGTGAAGACCCTGTTCGCAATCATTGTCATTTAACGGGGCGGTATCGCGGTGCTGAGCATAATCTTTGTAATATAAATTATAAAGTGCCGCATCTTATTCCCATTTTTATGCATTCGAGTGCTTACGATTCACATTTTATTCTCACTGCTCTTGCACGCGATCCATCTTGGAAAAAGTATGACTTATCGATTATTCCACAAAACCATGAGCGTTTTATCTCCATCGCGATAAAGNGTGAAATTTATGGAGAGTTCGTTAGATTCGCTGGCAAAACCGCTTCACAAAGATCAGCTGTCGTGTGTGCGTACGCATTTCCCCGATCCCTTGCACTTTGCATTGGCATGTAGGAAGGGTGTCTATCCCTATGTTTATGTGAATCATGAGGAATAATTGAAGGAGACGCGGTCGCCGGCAAAGGAAGCGTTTTTCATTCGACTCTTGGGGGAGCATATTTCAGAGGAGAACTATCGCCACGCCTAAGAGGTCTGGCAGTCTTTTGGGATACAAACGCTATTGGATTATGTGGAGCTCTACTTGAAAATCGACGTGTGTCTCCTCACAGACATTTTCGAATCGTTTCGCGATTTGTGTATGCAAGTCTATGGATTATGTCATTATTATACGGCTCCTTCGCTTTCTTGGGATGCGATGCTAAAGATGACGATGATTCGATTGGTGCTGCTCACGAACATGGATATGTATCTTTTTTTCGAGAAGGAGATTCGCGGCGGACTCGTTCAACTCAACGCGAATAACCCTTTTATGGGTCGAGATTATCGCGTAGACGGTCGCGAAAGTTATCTCCAGTACATCGATTGTAACAACCTTTATGGTCAGGCCATGTCTCAATCCATTCAATGTGGCGATTTTCAGTGTGTCGCCGATGTTGCGAGTTTTTCGATTGAGCGGGCGTTGATGGAGGAAGAGGAACGCAGTTATATGCTAGAGGTCGATTTGGATATTCCCGAAGGTAGTCACGACAAGCTTACTGACTTACCCCTCTGCCCCGAGATGCAGAAACTGCCTGGAGGGCGAGGGAGTCAACCTAAACTCATTATCACGCTTCTCCCGAAGCGATCCTAAGTTATTCACCTTCGAAATTTAAAACAAGCGCTCGATTTGGGGTATAAGCTTGTGTGTATTCACAGAATTCTCTCCTTTCGTCAAATGCGCTGCTTTCTTCCCTATCTCGAGTTGAATACGGGGCGAAGAAAAAACACGATCTCTTCGTTTGAAATTAATTTTTATAAACTTATGGTGAATTGCATTTATGGGAAAAGTTGCGAGAACGTGAGACATCATCGTCGTATCTATCTCGTCCGTACAAGGGAGGGACGCTACGGTGCTCGGAAACTCATAGCAGATCCTGCTTTTGTTTGCAGTAAACCGATTGAGGGGGATCTCATGACGATTGAGCTGAAGAAAACTAAAATAAAACTGATTAGACCCATTTATGTGGGCTTCGCGGTTTTAGAACTATTTAAATACCACATGTTTGATTTTTTATACGTTTCTGAAAGAAAAACTACCCGCTCTGAAACTTCTCTACATGGACACGGACTGTTTCATTCTCGAGACACCACATAGCGTCTATGACGTCATGAATCTCTATTCCTTATTCTATGATACATCAACCTTTGATGCTACAAATGCATTCAAGATATTCCCCCGTAACAAGAAAAGATTAGGCTTATTCAAAGACGAGAGTGGTTCAGATATGCTTGTGGAATTTGTAGGGCTTCGCCCGAAAATGTATTCTCTTCTCACTCTATCACAAACACATTCTTCCAAACCAAAAGGTGTTAAGCGCTCCGTCGTCAAAACCTATCGATTCGATATGTATAGAGACTGTTTATTTCATAATACTGCTCGTATGGATACTGTGGCAGAATTAAGATTTAAATATTTACAATAATTATAAACAATTATATTGCTTCGCCTCGACTAGCTCTTTCTCAGGGTGCCAATAGTAAATTGGGCTCGAATTATTTATGACAGGGAAAAACCATACTGTGTTCCACACACAGGAAAATGCATTAAGACAAATTAATTCACTAACTTTAATTAACATAAATCACTTTACAATTTAAAAAAAACTCTCATGCATTCCCCTAAAAGACACACGTGATTTCCTATCAACGCTAACGAAAAAACACACATGTTACCGCCGACTTCAGTTTCTCTACAAAAGAACATGAATATTCAACAAATTTAACTCCTAGATCACACATTACAATAATTTCTCTACACTTCTAACAAATACAATAAACACTGGCTTTACAAATATTCTCTCTTCTCGAAAAAGGCTGGTACATTAATTACAAATTTAATGGACATAATTAAGCGGAGTTCCTTTTTTAATAATTGGCCCCTCTTCACGAGTCCTTAAGTCCAAAATTCTGGGCCCTTCTTTGCAATAAGATCCGCAATTGTTGTCTCGCAACAGCGCATGACGATATGGGTTGTATAACACCCCCAATGGTACAAATACCTCGTCAGATGATCAATCAAGTGCTGCAGTAGTGAGTGGAGGGTGCGGTGGCCTCAGACAGCTGACCTGGCTTCGATCTCCACGCGCTTCCGGGTTGACATCGCTACCTACGGCTCAACCAGTGGTGATTCCTCCCCTCAGCTTCGCTGCCTGGGGTCCCTCAGGCGTCACCGCCGAAAATATTCGCCAAAACTATAGGCTTCGCTCCGGACGGTAGCGGACTCAGGCGACTCATTCGATGTTACGAATTACTCGGAAGTCTTCGAAAATAAAAACGGAGTACTCGCTCCGATCACGAACAATTTATAAGTCATGTTCGGTGATCCCGAAAAATCGACAAGTTTCGATGAAGAACAAAATCTCACGTGCCTCGAAAAACCTTTGAAGTCGTGAGCTCGCCAAAATTTCTAGAAGAATAATGGGCTGAAGGAACAATTTCCATTTCTTAAATGGGTTTTCTCCCTTCCTACATGTTTCTCCCCACTTCCAAAATCTTCAAATTTCGAAATCCACGTGACGGAAGGCTTCCAATCACGCAGATGTCCCCCTACCGTGCCACGGTTCTGATTGGGGATTTTGGGGATTTTTGAACGTTCTTCAACCGATCTATTGCAACGTTTTTTTCTTTAGAACAAGTCGCAACTTGTGCCTTCCACCGGCTGTCCCTTTAACGTCCTCAGTTATATAACCACAGCGGTCGTCATCCCACACCCTCGCTCGCCTACCATTTCTTTACAGCAATAAACTCTTTCTCCAACAGGTCTCAGCTTGCATTTTCGCCAGATGTGGGCGTCACTTCGTCGTTCAACTCAAGGGCGGATTTTTTAATTTCGTGGAGTAAGGAAGCTCCCCTCCCCCGCTCCCCCGCTCGTTCTCCGTNGAGGCACTCCTCCCCCGCTCCCCCGCTCGTTCTCCGTATTTGAACTACCGAACAATGCTGATTTTTTAAAATTTAATTGTTAAATTATTCAAATCTCACAATTCACAGTATAGTATCCTATCAAAAGGCCACACTATTTACTCTATCGAGCAACAGAAGCGAACACTCGTCTGCATGGATGATAAACGTTATTGGCTCAATGCTACAACGAGCCTACCGTGGGGTCATTATAGTGCTGTAGAACAAGACGGGTTAGATGAGGATGAACCATCCACGTGAGCGGACATGGATGTCATTGACCTTGCTCAACACATTCGCGATGACATGATTGCTATCCTGCATCTGCTCTCCTCCTCCTCCTCCACGCTTGAGATTCGTCATCATGAATTGCATGCACATAGCAGCCTCTTGGCCATGTTTGAAACACTGGGACGCCATCCTGAACATAAAGATATGCGTGAACGTGTTGCGGCTCTGCGTCGTGTGCTTTGGACGCTTCATTCGCCGCTTAAAAATCTTCCACCTGTCTATGATGGTGCTGCTGCTGAACATGAAGCTGAAAGATGAAATAGCTGTTATGACACATCAAAAAACTGCTGACACTGCTGCTTTTTCTTCATCTTTCTGAACTATATTGTTAAAAAAATAAGAATTAATATTTTGCAATGGATTTTAATTTCTTGTTTTGTATTTATATTTCTTTTTATTTTAATCAAATTATATTGTCATTGGTTTTGTGCATTCTACCTTTGTATTTATATTTCTCAATGTTATTGACATTCTGATTTTTTATTTATATTTTGTCAATGGTATTGATTTGAGAATTCTTTACTTATATTTTGTGAATGGTTTTGATATTTAAGTTATTTTTATATTTTAATTTTTTATTTCAGTTGAATTCTGTACATATTTTATCTATTGCTTGACATTTGATTCTTATAATTAGATTATGCCAATTCTTACTCAGCATTTGAAATTGTCGTAGTATTTTTCAATTACTTTGACAATATGACAGTATATCTTATAATCATTGCTTACTTGTTCTTGGATATAGTTTTGTACATTTCATCATGTTTTCAGTTTAACACTAATTTTTGTCGAGAATAATTATATACACCTATGACCAATAAAATATATTTCTTCAATTTTCCTTTTTTTTATTAATTTAATTTTGCTCTGAGGAAAAAATTATTAAGTCTAATCTATTTTTTTATGATCTCTCTTTTTGAACATAAAAACTTGGTTCTATAATTGTCAGTTTTTTACTATCATATATTATGTTATATTAATTTAAGAGGACATAAATTTTATGTACAATGCAAATTGCATGATTTACTTCAAGAATATAAGAAATTTCTCTCTTGTGAAAAGTAGTAAATTTTGACTTGGTTCCTTTATATTAATTCTAAAAATTAGTATGATTTATATTATTATCAAGATGGTAGTTCTAAGATTGGGATTTATCCTTACTAAAAATGTGTAAAGAAGTCAATCAAATATATAAAAAAGAATATCTAAGTTATGAGTTGCCCATTCTCCTTCCAAAACCTAGGGTGGAAGAGCAATAAAAAGTAATTTAATAGCTGGGAGAATTGATCCAATTAATTCAGTTATTTGTTCTTTGAATAAAATTAATTGACTTTAAATACAGTTGAAATGTTCTCATTGAAACAATTTCTACTTTAATATTTTTAAAAATATTGTCTTCAAATAATATTTTAGAAGACTTAACTCAATATTAGACAATAATGGACATGGTTTATATAAATTATACAGAATGCAGGTCCAAGGTGGATATCTTAGAAAATCTCAGAAGTATCATTAACAGATATATCATTGTGTAGGGGCACGTTTATTGAAACAAGAAATCGTGAATTAGTTTTATTTCAATTCTTATGATTTATAAACACTATACTTAGAATAATCTATAGTTCAATAATAAATCATATATGTAAAATAAATATTTTGTGTTAAATTACAAATATTTTGATTCTATTAGTATTATAACTTGTAGCTAACTTTTTATCTTGTCTAGGAATTTTTGCTGAAATTTTTCAATCCACCTCTGCCTTAGGGCCCTTGATCAGAATTGTTGGGATGGTCCCTTGCTTGCTTCCAGAGAGTAATTTAGTTTATTGTCCTCCACGTGGTCATACGCAGCTTGTACTGTGTTTTTGACAATAAATTTATTTATAACATACACGAGTACATAATTATGAACTTTTACAAGCTAAATTAATAAATTTAATTCTATCTAATTTTCTACATGAATACATTTGACCATTTATACCTCATAATACAGAGACATGACTACCTTAAAATCATGTTTAAAAAGTTGTACTCTCAAAGTTCTATACAGCTCTTCATATCAGTCAAATTTTAAAAAATCAAGTGATTGAAGAAGGCTTCAGACTACCAAAATGATGTAAAAAGTTTGATTAGTTAAATTTTGTTTACCTATTTTAGTGAGAGAAAGTTGAGAAAATTTGTGTTGCTCTTCTCAAGGCAAATAAACCTAAAATTATTTAAATTATATAAAATAAATCAAATTTTCCTTTAAAATATATAAACTTATTTTATAGTTAGGAAATAGCCCTCTTAGGCTTGTTAATAAAAATTTATGCAACAGTAGAGGTATTCAAGTCAATCATATGTCATTAAATTATAAACTTTTACAACCTTTTGTAGAACACAAAGGCTCAGTGTTTTATTGGGTTCACTCAGTGCACTAACATTTTACCTGTGGAATACTTTTATGTCTACAACTTTTATATAACATAAAGAAAGGAAAACATACTTAAAGAAATTTTAAAATAACACTTTTGTACAAAATGAAGAAAATATTCTTTATTTTCTTTCAGATTTTTCAACTCAATTGAATAAGAAGAAAAACTCTATATTATTATGCCTTCTTCTTATTCCTCTATCGTTACCTAGATTTTTCTTCAAATTTATTTCTTCTTTTATCATTACGTCAATTTTGACAAATTGATACGTAAAATATATGTAGTACCGAAGACCAATATGTTGATCATTAAGGTACCCAACAGTATATCATATTACCTTCAATTTTACTAGAAATGACTTGGTTTTCACGAAATTGTGAGCTTAACGCTACAAAATGAAAAGATGTGTCGTTCTTAGCTTTTAAATGGAGCGGTACGTAATTTCATCTAGTAGTACACTGGTAGCACACTGTGTTGTGCTCTGTAATACTACTACGTAAAGCACTATAAGCAAAGCACTTATAGTTCCTTACTATCACGGTGTGTTTCTGATCCCGATCATCACCCCAAGGAGCGCGTTTCGACTCAGCGTCTACCCGAAGTTGCCGGAGGGTGCTGGAGAGCCGCTCTCAGAGTGGACCAGTTTTTAGGGGTCACGTCGTCACAAAAGTAAGATCGTTTAGTCTTATGTCTTATCCAGTAGGTCGTGATCTGAAGTGCGGTTGCACGACATGTCAAAGAGTAACTATATTGCCCTAGCTCATAAAAAATTATATGTATCTCAAACCATGAAGTAATATAATAATAGGAGGAGAAAGTAGAGTAGCGCCATCAAGAGGGGGTTCCGTTAACTAAATCGACAACCACGCCACGGGTGACCGCTATCAAAACTACTTGGTCGTTAGGTTAGCAGGTCTAGCAGTTCCTTCAGCATCTACGGTATTTATTCGTTGCGGAAATACGTTTGCTTCCATTAGTTTTATTACTTATCTTCCAAATTAAAGCAGGTTACCCAAATTACAATTTTGGGGAACGCAAAGTAAAGGAACAATAAAAACAGATATTTCAGTAATGTGCATACAACATGTATTCTAAAATTAATGATACATATTTCATCATTTTGACATATTCTGTAACACTAGGAAACATTCCGTAACATTGTAGAACATACACAAAGATATAGGAAAGCTTATGCAATAACACTGCAATAGATTCTATAACATTGAAAAACATATACAATGACATGGGGCAATATACCGGTAAACTTGAACACAAACACTTCTTTCTTGAGCATTTTCGTTTTACGAAGTGAAATTACAGTAAGGTTTTCACAAACTCGCTCACTTTGCGCGATCTCCACTGTTTATCATTATAAAATACATCCAAGGTCTACTTCACCTCGCTTATTATCGAACCTCACCTATTTTGGCGAATTTCTTTGATGATATTGATGACAAATCTGGTAACACAACTTCCTGCAACAATAACTATCTGCCAAAGACATACTATAAAAAATAGAAAAGTAGTTAGAGGNTTTTGGCGAATTTCTTTGATGATATTGATGACAAATCTGGTAACACAACTTCCTGCAACAATAACTATCTGCCAAAGACATACTATAAAAAATATAAAAGTAGTTAGAGGAACTCCCCCTAGACGTCACTATGGGTAAAACGACACCAGTGCCCCTCAAGGTGGAGTCGCGCAACTGGCCGAGTTTCTCCTCCTGTTGTATCTTACTTCATGATACAGATTAGCAAAACCATGAAGTAATCACGAACTTTCATATTCTCATGATTATTATATGTAATGATTTTATATTAGTTTTATCATATATTTAACAATTTTTAATTTCAATTCAGTATTTAGTCGCTTTATTGTCTCATGTCCTTATATTTAATATTATATCACTTCACCATATTACTGATGATCATATGTATATGACCTCCCATAATTACAAGAAAATCGTGCCCACAACTTGCAGATGTATGTAGCACCCTAGTTATTATGGTGGTTGGGAACTGAAACTCGTCGCGGAAAATCTTGGTTCTAGCACCAATTTTCGTCTGTGCTAGCACCATACGACGGATAGGTATCGTACTAGTGCTCCCTTGAGATACTACACTCTTTAATAGTTCATATTCTCACCATAGCGCGACGGACATCCCCAAAACTCGGCGCGAAATTAAAAGCGATATGACGAGGTTCGATAAACAACGAGGTCAAGTAGGTCGAGAAAGTAATTTATTATGATAAGTAATGGAGACCGCCCGAATTGAGCGGGACCATGAGAACATTCCTACTAAACACTAAAACAAAAATGCCAGTTTTTATGTTAAAGTTTTCCACTGTTATTGTATGCTCCTCATGTCACTGTATAAGTTTGTCAGTGTTATAGAATCTATTCCAGTGTTATTGCATAAGTTTCCTTATATCTTTGTGTTTGTTCTACAATGTTACGGAATGTTTTCAAGTGTTAATGAATGTGTCTAAATGATGTAATATGTTGCATTACTTTTAGAATACCTTTTGAATGTACATTACTGAAATATGTTTTGCTATTCCTTTACCTCGCCTTCCCCCAAAACAGTAATTTGGATGAAAACTGTTGGAATTTGGAACGTACCCAAGAGACTCCAACAATTTCAGACCTATCAGCCTCCTCTCTCAAATTGGGAAATGTTTCGAACGCCTTATCCTTCAGTGACTCTCCCCCTTTCTTGAGACTAACAACCTCCTTTCCCCCTTTCAGTTCGGCTTCCGTAAGGGTCGCTTCGCCTCTCTCCAAACTCTCCGTCTCGCTCCACCTCTCTGGCTCTCTGTGTTGCTGCACCCCAGTTTCTGTCATTCTCTTTGACTTTACCTACTCCTTCGACACGGTGCACCATGATATAATACTCATGAAATCCATCTCCCTAGTCTCTCCCATCTTTCATAACCTCCTCAAGAGCTACCTCATCTACCGCTTCTTCAGCTTCAAGTACGTCAACTCCATCTCCACTCGCCGCCATATCGGAGCAGGAGTGTCGCAAGATAATGCCCTAGCACCTACATTCTTTTCCCTTTTCATGTCGGACATCTCATCCTTGCATCACCCGTTTCGTCTACGTGATGACGTGACTTTCTCGGGAAGTGTCTGTATCCTCCAAGACGCCATTACGAGACTAAAAAAACAACGGATGGCCCACTCCACTGGATGAACGTAATGGACATCTACAAAGACAAATGCCAAAGCACCATCTTCTCTAGAAACAACAAAAACAATCCCCTCATCAAAAATGCTCCCGATATTAGCA
Organism: Laupala kohalensis; assembly: GCA_002313205.1. Classification (NCBI taxonomy): domain Eukaryota; kingdom Metazoa; phylum Arthropoda; class Insecta; order Orthoptera; family Trigonidiidae; genus Laupala; species Laupala kohalensis. Next base: position 19,683 of record NNCF01132411.1, on the reverse strand, counting down.
TACGATTGGACACAACAGGTGAAGTACCTTGGAGTATTTTTTGACAGAAAACTGGTCTGGAACGCTCACATAAAGAACCTACGCAAAAGACTCCTGAGCAGAACAGTCAGCCTTCACCTTATCCTAAACAATTGACAGGTCACCCTGAGTGCAAATATGAAACTATACAAAACTTGTTTAAAAACACTCGCAACCTAGGCGTGTGCTACATGGTTGACTGCTCTATACACCAAAATTCGAAGTTTATTACGAGTCGAGAACCGAATCCTACTCTCCCCCATTACACCGCCACGACGCTCCAAAAATGTAGACATTCGGACGATAACTTCTGTCCCACAAATCCAGTACATCCTTCACCATCTAGTCACCTCTGAAATTAAATCAGCTTTTAAAAATGCTTCATGCAACCTATTCTATCACTTCTGTCATAATTTACTTCACCCAACATCCCCGAGCTCCTTTCGTTTCCCCTCAGACATCTTCAAACACCTTTCACCATCATTTCTTACCTAGACTCATCAACATCAAGAAACAGCACATTCACACACATCCCTCATCAGGACAACTCCATACTGGGTCTACAGGCGCAGCTAAGTCGCCGTCAATAGTACTTAACCACCCAAGAGTAAGTCGCCGTCAAGCGGCGGACATCAGTTGGAGCTCACAACCAGCAGACAAGAGCGAGTAATCCTCACTCATGGGTCCAAATGCAAGATAAGCACCGCACGGTGCACGCTCGAACAGAAGACAGATGCAACCAAGAACGTATAATTATATTACTTCATGCCTTTACCCTGGTTTTCACTACTCTTTGCTAAATCTCAAAGTAAAATTTACTTCTTTATTAGTACGACTGACCGAATGCAATAGACGTATCCAAATATTAGCCCGGATCAATATAAACTTTTGAACATTTTAATTCTTTTGATTTGTTTTTAATTTTAATCATGGAAAAACTTGGATTTCTTCTTGTATCCTTGAATATTTACAAAATATACATTGAATCATTGACTAATTAAGGAAAGTTTTAATTTTTATTGAAATAAATTATTACATTTATAAATTGTTAAATTGAAAGTGTAGATTTTCCTTTACTTTTTTCATTTTTTACAAGTTAAAGGAAAAACACTTGCACTTTATCATTCTTTTCCCTTTTAAGATAACATTTCTGATAGTTAAGTTTTTTATTTCTCCTAATTACGTGTGATGTTATTTTTATAGTAAATAATGGGGGTTAATGAAACCTCGAAAGTTTTGCTTTCAAATTCTTGCTCTTCTGATATATAAAAATTAAATATTTCCTTAATTTTCAAACTTATCCAATTCCTTTCCGATAAATTTACTGATGTACCAAATTGTAAGAATGAAAAGGTAGTCACTATCTGCTAACATCCTTAAAATAATTTAGTTTATTTCATTGGTTAGCTCTATGAAAATGAGATACGACGCATAAACGATTATTGATCATATTGACCGGCGATGGAGATCGTCTGTCAGTAGCAAGAAGGACGAATAAGAATAGAATATTTATTTCCAAGAATCACATATACAAATTTTCATTACTTAAAAACATGAAAAATACGAGTCGTGGCTTAGCATCCTTGCTGTGTTGAGGCTTCCTTCACTTACATTCATATATGTGGTATGCGTACCACTAGATCATATTTGCCGCGGTCGCAGCAGCTGTCGGGGCAGCTCGGGCCGCCCCGGCCGACGTCGTGCCGGCCGCGCTCATGCGAAGCGAGCGGAGGAGGAGCTCCTCCTTCCCCACCAGACGGCCGGCGCAGGAACTCGCCGCGCATGGCCACCGCCGCCATCTGACCAGCGGGACAACCGCCACCACCGCCTCCAGGGCGATGGTATATATAGGGCGGCGGAACGGTCCTTCGTCGAAGAGGAAGCAGAGCGAGCCGAGAGAGAACGAGCCACTACAACCTACAAGCGATATCTACGACGACAACAACTCAGCATTCGACCCAGGAAAACTCTCACGGAACTACGGAACATTGGATTACCTGGACTCTTCGATAACGACCCTGCTACGCCTCTGGTATTAACTGTAGTCCGCTTGGCCGGACATAATTGTTCGCTGTAACAATTACGGAAATAAAAACCCGTTGTTGAGTTTTACTTTGTCTTGTTGATTCGTTCCCCGACGGAACACAACAATATATATTTTCAGTTGCAGAGAACACATTACACAAAAAAGTAACAAGCAATATGAATAATTATAATAAAATAAAATAAATATCTTATTAATAACATTAACACTTATGAATTCGTTCATTGCAAAAGAACCAAATCACCGTAATGTCACACAAAATGTTATATATTTTGACACTTATTTGAACTTATATACTTATTTGAACAAAAATTGTTCCACTTCATCAAAGTACATTGTGAACAACAAAAATTTTCAAGATTTTATATTTGCATTATTGATGTGAAAAGGTAATTTATTGAAATTTTTTGTGTGGGGCTTTAGGGCTCGTCAACGGCAAGGTCATTAGAGCCCCTTTTATTGAAAAAAGTCAGAGCTGTAAGTATATACCTTTTTTTAGTAATGATTAGGAAGGTGAACAGAAGACCCATCTATCTCGGTTGTGATTATTTTGTAATTGTATCTCCGACAATCAACAAATGGCATGTGACCAAAAGAAGAGCGATTGGTCACTTGGTCACGTGAGAATATTACTTTCATTAACATTGTTTCAACATATTGTGTAAAACCTCTTAGATGTTTCTAATTATCCATGATACCAATTATTTTATACGAACTCAACATGGGTACGGTTTTTGAAAGCCATATCTGGTTAGTTCTCGGTTTCTCTACTCTTACGACATGTGGAAAATCTCATACGGCAGACCCTGGTACTATTCACACCGCAGCAGAGAATCAAATAACAATCCCACACTGTGATTCCTCATAGTGGAAGGACAAGATGTGTCCGCCCCGAGTATGCGCAGTGTAAGCCAATCATATTCAAGGCATTTTTCGGAGCAGACGTATTAGGATTTCGCTTCACATCAATCGCATCAACACGGTCGAACATGATACATAAATATGTACAACACCCTTAACTAAGGTTCTATAAAGGGGAGCATACGCACGACGCCTTTTTTGTCTCACACTGACTGATTGACGAGTGAAGTATAACTGTTAGCGTCACGTTGTTTATTATTACAAATTCCTAGCTTATAACTTCGAGATCTCGAGAGTTTCAATGTAAAAGTGTTCGTCATTTTAATATCATGGCTTTTATGGTGCAGAAGTTAGGCTTTAAAAGAAAAAGTTACTTCTAAAGACAAGTAAATAAACTGAGGTTCAGTTTTTAATTCAAATAAAGGAATGCAAATATGTATTAACTATAAATAAAATACTTCTCTTTGATTATTTGTTATTTTATTATTATTAAAATAAAGAACACAAATGTGTTTATTATTTTTTCATCGCAATATACATTGAAGGTGACAATGTCAACAGCATATCAGAAAGTAATATTGACTGAACAATATGTATTTCCTTGTGCGATTAAATACTAGTCATCACTTGACACTCGTGAATTATTGTTTTTAAAATAGTTTTTAAGTTTAACTTCCAATGCTCCGTTGACCATACACGTGACACACATATTCGTTACAAAAATAGCGGCTGCATGTTTCTGTCTTTTTAGAGCTCTACTTTAACTTCTCTCAAAATGTCTTTCATTTCATTGACCCTTCCACCTTCATGCGCTAAGTCTCACCTCATCATAATCCACTTCGGTGGTCACTAGCAAATACGACAGCTACAGAGCACTACTCGGCAACACCGCAGGTCCCGTGTATTCTTTCTCCCGTCAATAGCTCTCCGTGAACTTCGGTTCTTTGAGTTCGGTTCTCAACTATGGTGCTTGATGGTGCTCATGGTGCTGGAATATGGCAGGTCGGTGGCAGGTTCTCCGGCTCGATAGTGAACCTGTTTGTGTCATTTTGTTAATGAAGATTCACTAACTGTTGTGAATCGAAACAGGCGAAGAAAGTTATCTATAAAATTATGAAACATCTTGTTCGGGGAAACTTTGGGTAAGTATATTTGCGACTTCTGTGGTGGGCTATCTTGCATTTCTTGATCGATATTTGTGAAAATTCTTATGAAATTATTGGTGGTCTTCTAGGTGCAATGTTGTTTTTCTTGTGGAACGTTACAATTCGAAAGCATTGCCATTCATTAATAAAAGTGAAGTGAAGCTTTTTCAACGAGAAGCTCTTTTGGTTCCTCGCGTTCATTACTCTAGCTTGAGGTTAGAATGGACTAAGCCGATTTTGGCTGGGAGAACTAAGATTTTTCTTCATCCATCTAGAGGAGTCGCTATGATTGTGGCTAGAGTACTCAGAGGAGCTCTTAAGCTTCGGTACTTATTGCTAGGAGGTGCAGTTGGGGGAGGCATGACGTTACAGAGGGTTAGTGATTAATGTAAATTTTTGAAAATAACCCATTTGAGTTGTCCAATACCTACATAATTTATATTTTTATTTGCAGACTTATGAGCAGTGGAAAGAGGGTTTACCAGATATCAAATGGTTGGAGGAGTACTTTCCAGATAACGAAAAGTGGGATTCTATGAGAACATCTTTAATAGATATGAAGAACAAAATTGTTGATAATATTGAAATAGGTATGTTATTGTATTATTGAGTCATTCTATAAGAGAAACCATATAAAACTCTTCAGTTTATGTTATGCATATTAATATTAATTAGGCAATACAAGCATCTATTGTGTGTTCAGTATTTCATTCATTTTCAATCTAAAAATAAATATTAACTCTTAATTATTATTCTTATGGAAGTTAATAGCACTAGGAAGAATTAGAAGATTCTATTCATCCTAGGGTTAATGACTCTTCGGAAGGGTAATTAAGAGAAGTCATGAATTAATGAAAGTTTGAATGCATCTTGAATTTGAAGAGTATGGATGTATGTTGCAGCTGAGACAAAACAGGAAATACATTTATTTCATTCCTTATCTTATTTTTATTAAATCAAAGTTGTGAGTAGAAAAACTTTTACAGTTGAATTTGAAATTTTATGGTTACCTTAAAATTAATGACCATCTGAGTAAAGCATAGCATGAAGAAAATGTATAGTTATCACTAGTTACAATAAGTTCTATGCTCTAAGCCGTAGTGCTATATCGACTTACTGATTAAGAAATTTTTATGAACGCTAGGAACTCAGTTTTTTTTCTTACGACTTTGAGTAATGGGCTGACAACTTCTTATGATTAAGTCATTTTGAGTTGACACTAGCGATACTTCTATTTGCACCTGACTAACTATTTCACATTACCTCAGCCATGATAAACGGTTCTTGAACATTTTTGAGCTGTATTAGTATATATAATCAATTTATTTGAGAGCCTGGTGATTTTTTATAAAATATATATATTTTGAGGCATACTATTTTATTACTTTTATCACTGTTTAATTGTTCTGGATTAATATTTAAAATATGTTTAGTTTTAAAATTTTGTTTTCTTTAAATCTTGAAGTTTGAAAATATTTCATGTTTTGAAATGCATGTAGCAAATCGGAGACAAAATTTTCATTGGAGGTGCAGTCTGTTTGCAGAAAGTATACTCCCCAAAGGCTTGCAATTAAAACCAGTTGGGACCGTATACTCTATCTGACCAAGATTACATAACATGAATTTATTTAACATCAATTTTCTGTGAACGAAAAATTAGAATTCCACCTGATATATTTTTATGTGAAAGTATTCTACACTTTTGAAGCAAACTTGTGTTTGTTACAGTAAAGCGTAAAATGATTCTTTTTGTACAATAGTGAAGTGAATGTGCAAGTAAAGAATTTTTAAGTTGCTTTCATCCTTGGATTTCTTATGAATACTTTCTTGAACTGTATATAGAACTAATTTTATTTAATTAAACATTTCTATTTGTTTTCTGCCTATATCACCTTAAGAATTGTTTTAGTCTTCTGTTAATTTTTTGAATGAAAAATAAACATCTTAATTTTTTGACAAATTTCATAGAAAAAATGTGTTGGGAATAGATATTTGTTAAATGGAACTTATTGTATCTGTATTCTTTCACACAGTCCTCAGCTTCCTTTTTCCTTTGTATCACTATTTCAAATCTTTTTACCATTCACCTTTCCTATTATTTTCTAGAGTTTCATTATGTTTTGTGCAGTAGATTATTCTTATTTTATTGGGATAGATTTTTGTGATTTAATGTAATATTTTTAGAAACTACTTTTCTTGTTATCTTTTTTCAAATTCTTCAAGACATAAATTCGTTGATAAATGTTCTGAATTGCTTTTCTGTAAAAATATTGATATATATTGAAATACTTTCTTTTGTGTATTCTTACAAAAGCTTCTCTTACTCAAGCTTCATGTAGAATTTGCTTGCTAGTTATGCTGTTATTGCAGATCCAAGGTTGAGAGCTTTAGGTGAGGCTAAGTACCAGAATTTTCGCAACTGGTTTGACCAGAGGTTGAATGATGCTATTGAAGCTGCTGAAACATCTAACTGGGATTCTTCTACCATTGCCAATAGTAAGTTTGCATGAGTATGAAAGTGGAAAGTAATTGTTTGTTGTTTTTGAAGTAATTGAGATATTAGTACTTTCTTGCGGGAACCTTATTGTTTTTAATATTGTGAAATCTGTAAAATTTACTTATGATGTTTAGTATGTTTTCGAAGTGTAGTATTGTGTGCAATAGTAAGTTGGGAGGTTCCTTTATAATAATTTCATACTGAACTTATAATTTTGGTACATCTTTTATATTAACTGGTCAGTGTAGCAATTAATGTGCAAGATAATTGAGATGTCTGAATTCATTCCTTTGAACATTTCATTTGGAATGGAAGACATATTATTTAGTATAACAGCATTTGTGATAGCTTTTATACTGAATGGAGAACTGGTGAACAATTTATTTAGTTCTTACTCATTTCAAATCCTCTGGGGATATTTTAACTTTAAATTTATAGATATAAGCATTTTTCTTATATTAGTTAGAACTTCTGTCACATACAGTTGCTGTGATTGTTTTTATACATTTCTTAAAATGAGTTTAGATCTAAATCAAATACTAGCACTGTAATTTTAAGAATAACAAGTGATTTGGTAAATGACTTGCTTTGAACTCCTGCTATAATGCTTTTTGGAGCTGAGAAACTTCCAAATATTTCTGTGTATTTTCCATGTTTTACTTTTGAATATTTCTATCAACTATAGGTATTTAATTGTAACAGTCTTCTCATTGAATCTTAACTTCTTTCTTTGATTTCATTTGTTTGTTTGGCATGAACACTTTTTTATCTTTGCAAAACTAAAATAAAATTCTCCAAGTATTATTTATTAAAGATTGTTTTTTATGAGTTAATCCAGTGGTTGTCAAACAGTTACCTCCTGACCCTACGTAAAGAACAGCTCTCTGTTCCATGCTCAAAATATGAAAAATATTTCTAAAATTATTTGTCTTGAAGTATCATGTGCGTCAGAGTGACTAGGCTTAAGTACTCTCACCAAATAAACAGTAGCAATTGGTTTCTGCTTTTATTTTTTCAGCGTTAATAAGCGACAATCTTAGGAGTTATTCTTTTGTCTGTTTATTTTGGTTAAATTTTAATTTATTACTTCTGAGAGATAATTAGAAATAAGAATATATGAATTTTACACTACAATAATTTATAATTTAAAAACGATCATGATATTTGTGATATAAATAGGTAAATCAAACCTATCTTGAAAGCCTGCCACATGCCCAACAGTTTAAAAATCAATGGCTTAATCAATACTACTTAACTCACTAATACATAACTGCCAAAATGCACTTGTTTGTTTGCGGAGACTTGACATCTAAATTACTTAACTAATGAAATTCAGCAGAGAGTGAACTTGAAACCCAGTTGGGTTCACTGAATGTGACTCGTACACAGTAACATTTTGTGTGCCATACATTTATATATACTTACTCTTTCTACTGACTGAATGTAGAAGAAACTATTAAACATGAAAACCAGAAATTTTGGGAAGGTAGTGCCTTAGTATTTTAGAAGATCGCTAAGAAATGATATTGTGATTTTAAACAGATAAATAGGTGTGAAATGGGATTTTTCAAATTTTCTCTTTATTTCATAAGCTAATTGGCTCCTAATATTTTAAAAGGGATCTAATATTGACTCATTTCCATTTAAGGTTGTATTAATACTTTTCAATATTAATATTTATGAAAGCAATGCCAAAATTCTTGCAAACAATGGTGAGAGTATTCAGTTAGTTTTATAACATGGGAAATTTTAAAAATTAACAAAATATACTCTAATTTGTTTTTTTATTAGAATTTTTGGTTAAATATTTATAACAGATAGCTTCTAAATTCTTGTACAGTTATGATTTCTTCATTCATTTCTTAATCTGTTATGTTTCATTTTTGTTCTTTCCTTGTTTTGTAGGTATTGATTCCTTGACATCAATTATAGAAAAACTTTATGCAGGTGTGTAGTCTTAAAGCATATAAAAATGTCAAGTTTTTCTAAAATAAAATCGAGATGTATTAGTTTCCTGAAAATTTATTTGTTTTGAAGTGTGATAGCCATCCATATTATTAGGTTTGCAGTGAGTACATTCTTGTGTGATCTGTTTCAAGTCAATTTTCTGTTTTTATAATTGCTTGTAGAATAGTTAATAGCTATTTTGACATCAATGGCTAATTTTCAGGATTCTATCACAAAAATAGATTTTTTAAACTGTAGTATGTGGGCACAGGGTGCATGCTGTTTGCCAAGTTCTTAGTTCTCATTCATATTACCTACTGTATTTAACTTTGCTATGTAAGAGTGTAACATCTTGTTTCTATTTTCTTCTTAAATTTTGTTTCTGCATTACCTTGTTCTGATTGGTTAAATTGATTTGCCCAGGGTGTTAATGTAAATCTTTTAAATTATATAATATAATGTTTTTAACATAGTAAAGAATGTATTGCTTGTAATATTTTAATGTAAATGAATTATTTGTGATTTTTTGTGGGGCTTTAGGGCTTGTTAACGGCAAGGTCATTAGAACCCTTAAATTATTCATGATATTCTTAAACAATTTTACATAGCGATTTCTTTGTAATACAATAAATGAAAACATGTTAAGTTTTTACACACAATTTCCCTATAAATTTCCTTTTAGTTGGAAGCATGCTCTTGAGGACTATTGAATTAAAAGCATGCCAACCATTATTTCCAAACTTGGCAGTATAATTAAATAGTCTGTTTTATTGATTGTAATGATATTTTTCTTTTTTAATTTTCCTATAGCTTTGTCTAGAAAAAACAACTGTTGAAATTTGATTATCCATGAATTTTTGAATTATCACCTTAGAGAACTGAAAAATTATTCCTTTATTTGTGTTTTTAGACTCAAATGATGAATTGAGATTGGGTGCTATACCATTTTCAAAATCTACCAAACAGGAAGCTAAAGGAACCGGTGAGTGTCAGGATTTCGTTGTTTCTGATTACTTCCTCAGCTTTCAGTAATCCTGAATCAGTTTGTTTTGTTCTTTTAGAGCTAGTTATTGCTTATTGCAATTTCGGAATTATTTCTTGTGACTAACAATTTTAATTACTTGTGATATCTTCTGAATGTAAATAATCTAATTTGCCTTAAATATTAATTATTGTGTTCAGATAATGTATTATTTCCTTTGTATAACATTATTATTGCATATACTATTTTTCTTAATTTGTGTGGACTAACTTTACTTGTAAGACAATCACAGCATCTGTTTTGTGCAAGAGCTATCCTATAATTATTTAAGAATAAAGAGGAGAGGCTCTGTTAGTGTTGTTGAGTGATTTTTTGTAATGAAGAATGGTGGAATAATTAGTTGCTATAAATTTGGATATGATATGATTTATTTTTAGAGGGAATTTCTTTTCATGAACTGTTGTGTTCATTGTTGTGTGGTCTAATTTTATGGTGGTGTTGGTTTATATGACCGTGTGTAATGTAAGAGATATATAGGAGTAACTGAAAATGTGAATTGTACCTTCAAATATCTAATGTCTTGCACAGAGTCCCCAGAACAGCGGATGGATCACATGCAGGATGAGTTGATGCAAGTGCAATTGAAATATCAAAGGGAGCTGGAAAGGTTAGAGAGAGAAAATAAAGAGTTACGGAAGCAGTTGTTGCTACGGGGGAAGAAAGGGCCTGCGAAGAAGGTGAAGGTGAGTTACTCGCAGATTAATAGTGTGATGTATTTATTAATACTAATATGATTTATTCATTTAAAACTTGTAATCTTAAGATTTGAAATGAAGCTGATATATGATGAAATAGTAATAATTTTTTTATCTCCATGAACTCCCTAAAATATCTTTTATTAATTCATTAAAACCTCATTAACTTTATAAAACTCTTACTTGATTTTAATGTATTATATGAAACAATAAAACCAAGAACAATTCCACAGAGTAATCAATCCAGACTGTGTATTATTTTTAGTCATATAATCATGTTATATAATTTTGGAGAGCTAATGAACACCACTATCAACAAGTGATCTTTATTACTCTTTATTTTGTAATATTTTGTAATTACTGCTGAATATAAAATTATTGATTTCCTTATGTAGCTCATAATTTAACGCTAATTAGTTTGTTCATCTAAATGTACTCATATCAATGTACCCCTGTGCATAAATAAATATTCCTATCTTTATTAGAGTTTGTGATTATTTTAAAAAATCAGAAACAAGTTTTGTGTGTTATTGAATATATAACAATTTTATTGGTAGGATCTCCGTATTAAAATTAGGTCAGCTGAGTCAACTAACTGATGTTCATCTGGTAACTGTTGTTTCTGGTTACTTATAAAATATAGAACTGAGTTAAATATGAATTAACCACTACCAGCACATTGATGAAATATTTACCTCGTCTAATAAGATTATTTTTTAGTCTAAATTGTAAAACAGTAAATAAATTTATAATATTTATTTATAGTATTTAGTTGTTAATGATAGCTCATTACATTTGATTGTTTTTTTCTCATTTTGTACAAATGAAATTTAGTCTTTCTCTGTAGGTATCTTTAGGGGTAATGTGGGAAAGATGAGATTTGCAAAAATAATCGAAGCTGACAGAAGTAGTATTGAATCAGTAGTTGTTGGGACCATTGAGATGAATTATGAGACTGCTAAGTTCTGCTGCTATGTAATAATTCTAGTACCCTAATAAGTGGAATGGGTTGCTAGGTTAATTTGTGATAGTTTTTCTTCTTCTTTTTCTGTTTATCAATTCATTTTCCTGGGCAACATTGGGTAAATTTAGTTATTTATTTATGTATCAATGGTTATCATGTAAAAATTAAGAATTTATCACATTATAGTCTGCAATATATAATAAAAAAAGCAAACAACGTACTTTTCAATAAAACATAATATTTTACTACACAAAGACACATTTTGTGCTATGTTTTGACCCTGGCNGCGAGCGGGATGGCGCAGTCGGTAGGCGCATGAGCGCGCAAAGCTCAAGGTCCCGGGTTCGATCCCCGGTCTCGTCTCCCATTTTCATTCGACGTAATATGTTTAATCTATTACCTGGCGGTGAGGTTCACCGCAATCTAAGAGATTTCTATGTTTGTGAAAGGGACCACTTGCCTTCACACCAACATTGAACACATGATATCAAATTATCTCTGAATTTTATGTCTGTGTAATTGACTCAAAGTATGTACAGAACTATTGAGTTTTTTGTTTCACATATAATAGTAAATAGGCTCAAAATGAGATAATTATTGTTTGCTTCTTGCAGAAATAAGTTTCGTACCCTACAATATAGCAAATCACAATAATCATATTTACAACACAACTTCACTCTATATACCTTAAGGTCTAAAGCATTTCGGAAACATTACTCCCATCTTCAGCTTAATGCAACTGTTATGAGGTGAATTGAGTGAAGTTATGTGGTAAAACTATTATTAATGTGATTTGTTATATATTTATTTCATTGTAAAATTCCTTAACAATTTTATACCCAATATTTCAAGTTTACTGTATGCTTTGTGAAACATTATTTGTAAAAGAAAAATATTCATTATTTTCAGAAATCTTTGATTGATATGTATTCTGATGTACTGGATGAATTGTCTGAATATGACTCCAGTTATAGCACCCAAGATCACCTCCCACGTGTTGTTGTTGTTGGTGATCAGAGTTCTGGAAAGACCTCTGTTCTTGAAATGATAGCTCAAGCAAGGATATTTCCTAGGTGAGATTTTCCTGCAATTAAATGAATGAATATAAGAAAGCAGACTGTTTTTTATTCAACTTCTGTCTTTGACTTTGTTTTTAAAGTAATTTCTCCTATCTCAAATCTTTTAGCTGTAACAGAATTATCGTACAATTTTGTTTGTGCGAAGGTTATAGCACTCGAAATAAGTGGGTAACATTACAATTGAAGAACAGATAATCTCATAAGTTAGATTTAAAAAACTGTATATCCCATAAATTTTTATGAAATTTGTCTTTTTTTCCTTTTTGTTTGTGTATCATATTTCACAGGGATCCATTGTCATTGAACAAGGATCCATACCAAATTAACCAGGTTCCAGCATAGATTCCACTAGATTCACCCAGTCACCTTCCCCTTCTCTCTCCCTCATAAAAAAGTTTGTTTAGGTTTCCAGTTTTAAAATCTAAATGTTAGTGAGTTCTGTCTTTAATTGTTAAATGGTAATCTGTAATTAATTTAAATATCATTGTTCCAATGAAGAATATAATTTATGTAATTAAACATGTTTTCAAGTGTATGTCCGTAATAACTATTATAGTGCACTATTATAGACGGTTAAAATTTGTCAAGAATCTTGCTCTAAATATCTTTGTCTCAACTTGAAATAATTTTATTAAAAATTGATTTCATCTTATTAAAAATAGTATAGAGTCAATTTCAATGAACTTTGTAACATATATAGGGTGGCAAGTGACTGAGAGAACCATTAATATGGGAAAAGTCTGGGAATTTTTGATTTCTGGAATAGTTCAGGAATATNAAAAAAAAAAAAAAAAAAAAATTGAAAAACGATAACAAAGATTGTAAAATTAAAAACTATGCCACAAAATAAAAAAAATTTCTTCAATTTAAGTCTATTTACATAACCCAATAACCCTCCTGTGAGTCCTCCATTACAGTTGCAACAACCCACCTCTACACGTGATAGATTGCACCATTGTCATAGCAACTGCTTGCAAGAACTGTTGGAGTGTGGAACAGTGGACGGTGACCCTCCACTTTTCCTTCCTTATTTCCTTCTTTTAGCTGATATAGTTTTACTGACTGCAAATGTCATGACAACTCCACCTATTCCACCTACAACTACCAATTCCTTCTCAAACTATCTCCGTATCATTTCAGTTATGGCAGTGCTAAAGGTTACTTTCATCATTCTTTAGTCAGTCTAACACCAAGCTTTGTTTTATTTATATTTCTATAAGTCTGCTTATTTTTTTAATGACAACACACTACTTTTGAAGATAATTTATGAATTATTGATAATTTCCATTTATGAAATTACATCTTTATTTTTAGGAGATTTTTACTTGCTAGGATGTTTGGCTCTCAATTGTGTAAGTAATGTTGCATGCATGTTAATGTGTGATGATAGTTGGGGAAAATTAATCCATTGGTCAGGGAATTTTGAGATGGAGTATCAATAGCCACCCTGTTATAGAATTTAATTATCTTTTAGTATTTAAGTTGGGATATTAATTGCAGAACCAAATTCTGGGTCTGGTTTGAGTATAGGTTTCTTGAGTATTTTTTAATTGTGGCTCTAGTGCTCATTAGAAACCAAGAAAAGTAAGAGTTTATACTGTGCTCATTAGGAAGAATATGATGTTCATGTAAATAATTACAATTTGTATTTTTAATATATTTTAGAGGAGCTGGAGAGATGATGACCAGGGCTCCAGTGAAAGTAACTCTGAGTGAAGGGCCTTATCACATAGCACAATTCAGAGACAGTGCCAGGGAATTTGATTTGACAAAGGAGTCGGACCTTGCAGAACTGCGGAGGGAGGTGAATTTCTTTAGTTTCAGTGTTTTGTTAATTTTTGGGTTTATTTACATTTTTATAATGGTATTCAAAAACAGTATAATTATTTATGTTGTTTTAAATTAAACATTTGCTGTTGACCCTAGCAAAATAAAATAATAATTCAAAAAATTTATCATATTCATTTGAATTGAATTTTATTTGATTTGATAGCATTTTGTTTATATAAATTTTAAAATCAGTAGTGAAGAAGATGGACGCATCATGGATGAAATTTGTAACATATCTACTGTTTTTAGGTTGAAGTTCGGATGAAGAACAGTGTTCGTGATGGAAAAACAGTTAGTAATGATGTAATTTCAATGTCTGTAAAAGGACCTGGACTACAAAGAATGGTGCTGGTGGATTTGCCTGGTATCATTAGTGTATGTGTATTATTATTAATATTGATATTTTAACTTTGAAAATTAGAAGTGACTCTAAAGAAACTTGTTCAATTCATTATTACATTGTGAATATTGAATTAATCATTAGTTTATCCTATAACTTGTTTTATTTCATAGTTCATATTTGAAAAACGTGAAAATGATGTGGTGTTTTATTCTTTTAGACTGTTACTGTGGACATGGCTGAGGATACTCGGGAATCTATTAAGAATATGTCACAGGCTTACATGTCTAACCCAAACGCCATTATTCTGTGCATACAAGATGGTTCTGTTGATGCTGAGCGTAGCAATGTAACTGATCTAGTCTCTCAAATGGATCCTCATGGTAAAAGAACGATATTTGTTCTTACCAAAGTGGATTTGGCAGAAGAAAATCTAACCAATCCAGATCGGGTAAGTGAATATTTTCACAAGTTTTAAACAGATTGCAGCTGGTAATATATTTGTCTCAATATAATCTCCCTCCCCCTTTGTTCTTTTGGAAGAACCACAAGTGAGAGAAAAAATAAAATTGAGTAAAATCAAAGTCTTTCTGAAGGGAAATGCTAATTCAGAGTTCCGTGTGAAATGTTTGTGTCTGGTAAATATAATTATAAGGATTTTGAAATGAAAAACTATCTGGCACAGTTCAACTTCTCCTCCTGACATAGCCAAATGCTCACTGACTTCAGCTCTTTGAATTCTCGTTCTGCTGCTTTATTTCCATGTGTCTGAGCATAATTTAGATCTCTCAGCTTGAATTTAGTGTCGTAGCTTCTTAGATCACCCATTTTTCATTGTGTCGAAGACTATCCCCATTTCTCAACAGTGTATCAAAGTCTCTGCCAGAATCTGTGTTGTGGTGACAGCAATCTGTCACTCGTGGACCAGTTTAGTTTTCACTTTGATGTGTGTCAAATCTCTGCATCATCAATCGTAGATGAATGTTCATTGTGGTACATTACATATACGACTTGCATTTACTTAACTCATTTTCACCCACAATATTGAATGACCAGCTTCCCTATAAACTCCAAATATTGTCCCCTGGATTTTTTGGGAGATTTTTTCCAAAAAAAAGGGAGGAGCCCTATTTAGACAAATACTGTCATGTGACTTGTTATTCGCAATGTTTCTTCATTATCTTCAAAATTCTCATACTCCTCAAACATTCCTTTATGTTACTGGTATAGTGAAATCTCTGTATAGCAGACCTGAGTTTTGCTTTCTTGTCAGTTGTATATACATTCTCAAGATCCCCACCAAAGTTTCCCACAGTACATGTGCTAATGTGTTTCACTGTTACAACCTCATTACTAGAGTTTATTTCAGTATTATGTAGTCAAACTTATTGTAGGTTTCTTGCTTTTTTTTCCTCTCCTCCCATTGTTCATGTGTACGATCAGATGTTGATTTTCTACTATATACATTTCGTACATTGCCCATTTTATTCCGAATGTTGTTGTGGAAGACTGCCACCTGTCTCACCTGTGATCCACTTGAGGCACTGCACTGTGAAGCTCATGCCTGAACTGACAACTATTCAATTGTCACATGGGATATCTGTCGCAAACGTGTTGATAACAAGTTGTTCATGGATCCGGCTCTTGATGAAAAGAGAAACATGCTAGTTTGTCATGAAGTTTAAATTGCAGCTCGCCTTTACTGCTGAAGGGCTGTTAAATTACATTTTCACTTAAATATTTAATTTTACTTGCAATCAGATCTGTAGGAAGATACTTACTTGATTTTTTTTTTAATTTCTCTAAATTTGTCGTTAAAACATATTGGACCTATGTTATATATACACAGTACATATAACATTATATACATAATACATATAACATGATATACCACACATATACAGCATAATATATGTATAATATATAACAATATAAAATGTGACACATTTTACATTAAATATAAATTAGTATTGCAAAAGGACAGGAGGAACTATTTCTTGATCCATACAGTTACATATTCTTCATGTATGCTATATAGTGCTTTATTTACAAAAAGGTTCTGTGAGAGCAGTTTTAAATTTAGTCTCTCTCAAGCTTTTTATTTCGTCTGGGAGTTTGTTATAGAAAACAGGGCCAAAAACATACAGATCCTTCCTCATAGATTGAAGTCTGTATCTATCTGTATGTAAGTCCTCCCCTTGTCTTGTGTTGTATTTGTGAATGTCTTTCTTTCTAAGTGCATTCTGTGTTCTGTTTATAATTAAGATAATTACTTCGTAAACTTGGAGTTCATTTTGTAAACACTGAAAATTTTTTGCTTTTGAAAAATTCCTCTACATGATTGTATATAGTTTAGCCCAAAAATGATTCTTATACATTTGCTTCGTAGTTTTGAAAATCTATGTGGAGTTTGGCAGCAGCTCCCCAAATTTCAATCCCATAGGACAAGTTTGGTTGAATCACACCATAATACAACATTATTAATAGTTCCCTACAACAGAAAATTTTTAATTGTTCAAGCAAATAAATTTGTTGGCTTATCTTTTTGTGTAAGTTATCAATGTGCTTCTCTCATCTTAAGTTTTTATCTATAATTACTCCTAAAAATTGATGAACTTCAACTTGTTTTATTTTACAGTTGTTAATTTCAATATCAAGATTGGGAACTTAAGTAGTGTAGTCGAGAGTGAAATTTATGAAATTAGTTTTTGTTAAATTACAATGCAAGTCAAGATTTTTGAAATGGTCTATAATAGAATTTATTCCACGGTTTGCAGTCAGTTCAAGGTTCGAAAATGTTTTATCTCCACATATTAGGGAGGTGTTATCAGCATATGTTACAGCATTTATTTTTCCTAATTTTGGCAAATTATTCACACATAGAATATATAAAAGGGGACCCAAAATCGATCCTTGGGAACTCCGTTTTCCACAATTATCCAATTAGATTTGTGTTTGTTTACTACCTTCCCGTTTGTATGTTGTATTTCTGTACACTGCACATGATTTTGAAGATAGGAAGCTACTCCTCTAATACCGTATTCATACAACTTGTCTAAAAGTACTCCATGATTTATATCATCAAAAGCTTTAGTTAAGTCAATCATTACCCCAAGAACTTTGTCTCCATTTTCCAGATGTTTTATTATATCATGGATAAATTCTGCCATATTTTGTTTTTTTTCTATGAAGTTGCTTAGTCTATTGTATATTACTTTTTCTAGAATCTTACTGAAGGAGGAAAGTGATGTTATTGGTCTGTAGTTCCCTACTGTTTTTTGCTTCTTTTTTCTTAGAAATGAGTCTAACTGTACTTCTTTTTAGACAATTTGGAAAAATATCAGAGGTTAAGGAGCAATTAATCAATTGGACTAGTGGTTTCAGTAATGTATTCTTGCATTGTTTAACCATTTTAATAGGTGCTCCATCCCAACCTGCTGGGTTCTTACTTTTAAAACTATTTATTATTTTATCAAGCTCAATCTCAGTTACGGGCTCTAAAAAAATTATGGAGGAGCATATTACTGTATTATTGTTTCTAGTATTACTTTTAGAATTGTTAAGTGTCATATGGTTAGGAGAAAGCAAGTAGTAATTATTGAAAAGATTAAATATATTAACTGGATCCTCAATGTTTTTGTTTTCATGTTTTAAAACTATAGTGGTAGTCGCGATGCTACCACTATCCATTCTATAGATAAAAGGATTTTAACTTGAGGGTGCTAGATGGCACTTCTCTTTATTTTTTATTATAAATGGGAAAACCGTTGGAATGATTAACTTTAACTTTTTCATGCCATCACACCTAGTAATTCCCTATTTCATTCGCGTGAAACATTTTCTTGTGATCACTCGGGGAAGTGTACGGGGGGTACACCTCTTTAGATGATGGGACTTAAATTTTTAGGGTGGTTAGATGATAGGCTTGAATTTTTTATACAATGCTGATGTCTAATGACACTAAATTTAATGCTTTCTGTGACGAATCAATTGGTTGAAATATGATCAAATGAGTGAAATGTTGAAGTGATTGGACTCACAGTGTGTTTCTCCCATTGGAGGAACAACACTTAAACCATGTTCCTCAGCCATCCTGAGTCAATTTTGGAACATCTGAAACACTCTCTTCAGAGGAAGTGGGTCGGGATTGGGGGTGGGAGTGGTTCAGATGTGGGTGATTATTTAATCTCAGCTTCTAGAGTGGTCATTATTGAGTCTGTATACATGAGACTAGTTCTCCCTGACATCTTGAAGTGCGATAGTTTTGCTTGATTTTTTCTAAATTTGCATCTCTTCACTCTGAGGGTGTCCCATTGTGAAAGGGGGGGGGGCACAGACACTTCTCATTGATGGACTTTATTGAAAATAAATGGGAGCTTCCTTACTCCAAATTTCACTCGGATACATTTTAAAACATGTATGTTATGAAGTGATGAAGTTGGTGCGTTGCTAATTTTGATGCACAGTGTATAATAATTATTAGTAGTATAAAATAATTTATAGTATGAAATAGTTTGGAAATATTTTTCTTCTTACAGAGATATTAATGTTCCTAAGTTACCATATATGATAGAGAATATAAAAGTACAAGATTGCTGGTGAACTAGAAAATTAGGACCGTTAACCTTACAATTTGCTCATAGTTTGTGAGTACCAATGGGGAAAGGTTTTATACTCTAGCAATCTTGTGTTTTGAATTATCATCTTATTTTTGTGCATTTCATGTCACCTCTTTCATGCACACCAAAGAGAAAATAGGCAAAAATTTTGTCCTTGAATGTGTGATGTAATAGGTTAATAAAGCTTTATTTAGGCCTATTAATGCTATGAATTCAGAATTTTTGTTTTAAATGTTTCAAAATTGAGTAAAATACAGAGCTAATTTATTATGAATAATTCACAGTTGTATTATTATGTATCCAGATCAAGAAAATTCTTTCAGGAAGACTTTTTCCTATGAAAGCATTGGGATATTTTGCTGTTGTAACTGGTCGTGGAAGAAAGG
The DNA here is from genome assembly GCA_002313205.1 of Laupala kohalensis. Classification (NCBI taxonomy): domain Eukaryota; kingdom Metazoa; phylum Arthropoda; class Insecta; order Orthoptera; family Trigonidiidae; genus Laupala; species Laupala kohalensis. The sequence continues at coordinate 216 of NNCF01132411.1, read as the reverse complement.
ATGATACTATTCAAACAATCAAGAGTTACGAAGAGCAGTTCTTCAGGAATTCTAAACTATTTAGGTATTTTTAATTAATTGTAATTAGAGATGGGTTTGTTCCAAAATTCTTCAGTTACAATACCAGTTTTGGAAATATTATTTAGATTCCCTGTAACTGTTTGAAACAAAAAATAGCTTTATTAACAAACCATACCTAATGATCTATCAATTTTT